>CM033279.1:21261513-21286513 GCA_019343175.1 Oedothorax gibbosus
TAGAATAATTTGGATAGGATCGGTGTGAAGCCGTTTGAAAGTCGCCAAATCAATACACTTACACTACTTTTTACATTATGAGATTTCAATACCACATTTTATTCCTTAAACATTGGACTCATAAAACGAAAATTTTGATGCACAAGATCTAAATGAACATAAGAGTGTAACGTTTTCCTTTGAATGAAATATTTTTTTTTGGTTTATCAACAACTTAACGCCAAACAGACGGTCAACCGTTTGTTTGGGTGTATTTCAGAAGCGTTTAATAGCTTCAATTGACAAACCGATTTTTCATAGTTTTTTGGCCAGGCGGCATCCCCATCTTATCGTAACCTCCATACGCTTTCCGATATCCGAAGGCCATCAAATTTTACGTCCTCAACCAAATCAACGTTTACGCGTCCTAAGGCGCTCATTTCGACGCTGCTATCTCACTTCACTGAATAGGGTGTGAGAGTTCCTCTTATTTAAGAAAGTTGTTACTGTTAATGTTTGTTGTAATAATATAAAGAGACCTAGAAAAGAGTTTCTTCTTCCAAATTACGTATCTTAATGTAAGGTACTAAGTACAGCTTATTGGTTTTTAGTCGAACACTGAAATACTGATCGGAATGGTCTTGATAATGAAAATCATTCTTTGTTTATAATAATTTTTTACAGTTTTGTTTTTTAGACTGAAATTTTTAATTTTGTTCCAGTTTTCACATTTCGCACCAATGTTCATTTTAGCACTAGCAAAGCACTAATATTTTTCTAATTTTACCTTAAGACGTATTGGAAGTTAAAAAAACTTTTGAATCTTCAGTAAGTTGCATTTTATTAAAATTTAGTAAAATTTACGGATTTAATCCTGTCGAAAAAGTTGTTTTGAATACAGAAGATAGAGTTAATCCAGTTCCATTTGAATTTAAATATTCTTACCTCTCGCCAAAACAACTAAAAGTAAAGCAACTTTAAAAATACAGATGCCAAGCCTAAGAAACCCTCTTACATAACAACTCAAAAATAAGAACTTATCGAATAAAGTCCCTTTCGATATCCAGCGGCCATAACACGTTTACACCCCCAACCGAATCAACGTTGATTTCGTTTACGTGTCCTACCTCACCATTCTTGGTCACCTCACTCTATACATCATAGAGGTAGGAGCAAGTAAGATATGTTGTCGAGTTTAAAATCCAATGGAAATACTGGGCTTCTAAGTGAAGCCATTTATCACTTCAGCAAAAAACCCAACAACTGTGATTGGGCAAATGATTTGGGGATATATATTTTTTCAAATGTTTAGCTCATCGGTGATACGCCAAGCTATTGTTATCACACTCTGATTATTGCCTAGGCCTTGGTAAATTATTTTAAGGGATCCTAAAATTTGTCTGTTAACCTAAAAATTTTGTTTTAAAAATCTCAATTTTGTATGATTTTACGACAAACCTCTAATTTAAATTATTTTTTTATTTATCTTTCACAATAGGTACAATACTTGGTTGATATTATATTTCATGATTTACCTTACTTTTAGAGGTTATAAATTTGTATTTTTTGTAACAATATTACTCTGAAAAGGTCCCCAAAAGTATTTGGGCCTAAAATTCCATGGCCAGGCCCTGACTGTTAATGCAAAAAAAAATACAAAATAACAATTTATATCTTACAAGTGAGAAAAAAGTAGTTCATATCTCACCCAACATTTCACAACTACACAGTACACATGCTTCCATTATTTAAATATTAATTACTGATTTTTAAAAAAATGAAGTGGTGCGTTTCCACAGTGGCTAAGCATCCCCCAGTAGAAAATACTTATTATAAGCCATTGCTGATACTGTAAAAGATGAAATGTTTAAGAAGTACTTTCGTAGGAGGGGCATGTAAATTTGTAGCGATGAACAAAGGAATGCCACTTTGCCACATTCTTTAGGCCATGCTCTTTCACTCAATAATGCGATGGTTAATTAGTACCTATGTAAAATGTAAAACAGAAAGCACGTTTAACATTATTCGCCAACTTTTTAGTAAGTGATGGTCAGAAGGACACTCTCGTACATTCACACGTAATGTAATCCGTGCAAGCTGTTTACAGAAGATGCCACTTTTTCGGGACCAAAGACACTTACGATGCGTGCATTCAACCTATCATTCGATTGGCGGCTAAGGCGAGGGACATACTTTATACGCGCCAAAATTATCATCGGCACCTACCTTACATCAACAGGGAAATGTGAGGGTCATCGTAATGCCGAAATGGGGAATATAGAGAGTGGGAAAACAAGGATCGCTCGGAATTCTACGGGACAAAGAAGGAGTATCTGCCAGGGGCAAGGCGGAACGTGCCTTCTTGGGATTTATAGATCCAACCCTTTTGTTTCTTTTTGCCTTGCTCTAGATTTCTTTGTTAGTTTTTGGTGGACAAAAACAAACCTCCCACCACTTTAGGTTTTTTGTTCTTTTCTTTGTAGTAGTTTTGTTTTTATTGTTGCACGAAAAAAAGAATGGATGTTAATTCTGTTCTTTTGAGTCAAAGGGGTGTATCTTTGTTTCCTACTTTAAAGGCAAGTTAATAAGAAGAAAATGAGCTTTTAATATTTATTGAATTTGTTTATGCATAATTTTATTTTATACTTGCAAGTCTCACCTATCTTTTCTTGAGGAATAGCAGTTCAGATGGAAGTCTTTGCAGTTTTTAAATAAATTAGTTTTAAGAAAGAGTCGACGCGCGTGTCTCCAAACCGAAGTGTGTGTTAATCTAATGAAAAAAAAAAGTTTCTAAGCCGCATTTCTCCGGCTGTATTGAATATTTTTACAAAGCTTTTTTTTATGTTACAAATGTTGCTGGCTTACAAGGTTCTAAAATCCCACTTTTTCAAATTGGTTTCAATTGATTATAGAGCCCTGTTAGTCGGGTACATCTATCATATAAAAGTAGCTTGTAAAAATATTAAACACAGCCGGAGTAATGGGGCCCATATTTCTTCAATTAGATTCATACACAGATACACTTTGCTTTAGAGACCCTCGTCCATTCGCCCGTAATTATTTTAAGATATTTTTATCATATCATTTGCATTTTTAATACAACAACTCTTCATTTTATTTCCGTTTTTTATGAATATCAAATCGAATTCTACAATATAAACTTCGAAAAGTAAACTTTATTCTCATTTTTTAGTTAGACCACCCGTGATCTAAAGCCTGTTAAATCGTGGAGTTGTTGTGTAAAGGGTGGATTCGTGATTGGTTGCAAATTGCCCAGTGTATCCCTGCAAAAAGCTGCCCGAGATTTATTCCCTGGGAGTCCTTGTTGTGGTTTATTAACTAGAATCTGTGAACATTGCGAGAGAAAGAGTACACTATTGTTAGTGTTTTGTTGGTGAAAGGATTCAAGGCAATTATGTGGGTAATGGGCGTTGGAAACGCAATCGAGATTGTCTTTTATTGGAAGTGGTAATCTTAACATTTGGCAAATCTCTGAATTTTACTTGCTTTTGTACTTTTTTAGTCTTTAAAAAGCATCTTAAAAGGAATCTAGTTGCATAGACAATCCATATTTTTTAATAGTTATAGTATGCACAAATAGACTACAAACATAACAAAGGCAAAACAATATGAATAGAAAAACTGTGTTCAGCCGGCATTTTGTGAATGCTATTTTGATGACTGTCTGGTTGAATGTTACCCTGAAGGAAATAATGTTTTTTTTTTTTTTTAAATTGAAACTGTTAAAGAATTTATAAAGTCATTGAAAGAGTTTATTATTTTTACTAATAAAGCACTCTAATCATAAATACCAAAACAAGCCCAAACTAAAAATTCATTAATTATGTATATAGCTTATTTGCAGCTTTTCGAACTATTTATATTGTAGCAACAGTTTTATGTAGAAGAAGTTGAAATCAATAGTAACAATAACAAGCCTTGTTATTTTTAAGTAGTATCAATTTTTAAAAACATTATTATCATTTTCAAAAACAATATCATTGAAATTAATAAACCAAATCCTATTTGCTTTTTTATCAGAACAGTGCTATTTTTAAACATTGAATTACCATTTTATGTTTTCAACTTTTCATACGGAACATTAACACACATTTTTAAAGGTATCGTTATTCAGTTTCGAAACTACTATCAAATTATTCGAAAAATGAAATGGACCGGATAATGCGACTGCTTATCCGCATTTAGATCCTTTCTTATACCGTGGTGCATGTAGAAGCAGGTCGCTATAATAAGGCAGAGAAGCCAAGAAATGTTTGTTTATATTACCTCTGTTACTTTAAATAAAAGAAACAATTGTAAAAGTATATGAGTTCTAAGATAATGAATGACTTATTTTAGTGAATTTTAGTGAACATTTCATAAAATAGTTTGAAATGTGTCGTTTTTTTCATTTTTGAACTTTTTTGTACTGGAGTTGTTGTTAATTCAATACTCGCAAAAAACATTTTTAGTAATTTATGTCCAATATTTAAAAGAAGTTTAGGTGACGGAGCAGAATTTGAATTAAGGTTACTAATATAGATAAATTGAATGGGATGGAGTGGAGTTTGTTTGTGGGAAAGAAGACAATGCGTAAGTTAACTGTGGATTTTTAGTAGGCGTGACAGTTCTTGTTTAGACGAATTAGCTGCCAGAGGATTTGTTTATGGGTTTTAAGACAACGGTTGACGTCAAAGTAGGTGTGGCTATTCCAGTTTTTCATTGAAGGTTAGAAAGAACAAACCCCACAATGCATTTACTCCATAAAAATAATCTAAAACACCCTCCACACCCCGAGCCAATACAGAAAGAGAACCAGCTGTTACTGCGCCCCATCACAATGGTGTGGAAATTACAGCAATCCCTCTTTCCCGAAAAGCCCGGAATATCTCCAGAATATCCCAACAGCTTTTCAATGGCGGCTCTCAGGGTTTAGAATAATTTCCCTTCCCGCCGCTGCTTATCCTGAAGGGAAACTGCGATTTGATTAGGGCTAAGTAGCCCGAGTTTTCCTTGGGACAATATTTGTTTGAGGGATTTCTCGTCGCCCTTGAGGAGGTTCTATACGGTCGAATGATTAAAATGGGCTGTTAATCGTAGAAAAGGTTGGGTAGTTAGTCGTTTTTTTCTTTTTGAAGGGAGAGTTTGAATGGGGAAAAGTTTGTGGTAAGTTCGCTAATAAGTTTAAATTAGTGCTTGATGTTAGGTGGAAATAAAGGTGTTACACAAGGTTCGGAGTTCGGTGATTTTTTGTGCTCTTGAATAGGGTATGTTAATAGTTTTCATGACTTCAAAACTAAATTTTTGATATATTTAGAGAAGTTATAGTATTTAAATGATTGTATAGAGGGTTAACTTTTTAGTTTTAAGAAGTTTAATTTTAAGAATAATCCTATAGCACTGGTATTTTTAAATGTTACACTCTATACAAATTTACAGAATCAAATTCTACGTGTATATGTTTCCGTTTTATTATTTATCCAGGCATTTGATTTGTCAAATAGATCTTTTCATAATATTTTGATTTGCCGTTCTCTTAACAAAGCATGTTTGTATGGCTTATAACCTACGTTTATTTTACAACTATTGGCCAGACTAAGGTGGTACGAATCAAATTCACAGGTTTTTTCCAACTGATTGTTTTTTTCTTACAGATGATTCGTTAAATGTAAAGAATAATTTATGTTCCCAGGAATATTATTTTCATTTCATGAGATCACATCTCGCCAAACGGCGAAAAACGGAATTTTCTGGCGGCAAAACGCAGTATACACAGTTAAAAATTACCATAGGAAATATTCCGTTTAGCGGTGGTTGTACATTATTGGTGGTTTTATCGATTGAACGAAAATGGAAAACGAAATGGAAAATAACCCATGATGAACCTTGAGTGCTTACATTTTCAAGAAAATATTAAATCAAATATTTTAGCAGGAAATTCTCACCCGGACATATAATAACTTAGACTTAAAAACCTTTAAATAGTAAGATAATATGTAGCATTATTGTGTATATTTTTGAAAGTGGAAGCTCCAATTTAGTTAATGGTTACAACCCATACATTTTGCGCAATTTTCTTTTAAAGTCTTATAATAAAGTTAGTTCATTATTTTTCATTTTAAGATAAGATCACTACATCAGTTTTGTCAATAGAGAAAAGAAGATTGTTTTTCTTTATTCCACTTTGGGACTTAAATCAGGATTCATTAATGGAGGTTAAGTTAGATGCTCAAGTCAAAATCCCAGAACAACATAACGAGTTCTTCTGCGTACTCTAACAGTATCCAGTCTATTGATGTATCATTAGAAGGAGATAATTAAATATAAAGTTGAGGAGGAAGAAGGAAAGAATAATTATCCTTAGACAATGCCTAGTAATTATCTTTTCAATTAAACACTCATCCAACTGTACTGCTAATAATATAATAATACAAGACGCAAGACTTTTTTTTAAGTTTATGTCTTATTATAGGTTTTATACTGTACAACGACAAATTACATGTTATAAATTTTAACTATATAATAAATATTGAAAAATTAAAAGATTATACATAAATTTAATAATTTTAGTTATTAAGTTTTAATATGCATTTGTAGTTAACACAATGCGGGAAATTTGACGTTATGTTGCTGACATTTTCAAACCATTATTACATCATTAAAGCAATTATAATATGCTAAATAACGTGTTAAATTACAACAGTGACTGTCAATTCAACATAGACAATACTTTAATCATATTACAAATGGTGATCATGTATTAATTCCCGCCTTTCTATAATGGTAGTTATATTAGTAAGGGTTCTTGTGCATTAAGGATAAACTAATGAGGAATAGGTAAACTAATTCAACACAAAGTAATAGTTCAATAAACAATGAGCGTAATTAATTAATAATAAAATGTCTGAAAGCTTTATTAATTAATTCTAAAAATAATGAAAACACATCATAATTTTCGATGAAATACCAAACTTAAATATTAAACATAGTTCTCGCCATTAACTCATAACGAACATAACAACGTTACAACAATACCGTTAAAATTACAACAATGTAAAATAAAGTGTAGTCTCCAGACAATTACTGTTGGTTTATGAACTATAAATCCTTTGTACACATTGCTGAATGCTCGTAACATAAATTTGTTATGTTCTCTAAAGCCCTGATGTTCTCTAGCGCGGTATCTCTCTATTATTTCATCCACACACACAGAATATTCTTCGAGATTAATTGTGAAAAGTGGGATTTACATAACAAAAAAAATTAAGTATACATAACTAATATAATTTTTCTCAAATAATTTGTGACAGCTTAGAATTTTTCATAAAATACGCATATAAATAATAAAAAAAGTATTTATACACTAAATGAAGTAAAACTTGAATCTTAAAAATTTTAATACTTTAATTAAATCAATGCTGACTGTTAATTTAAACTAAAAATCATTTTCTCAAATTCTTCATGGCAGCTTCAATTGCTTTTTCTAAGTTTTATTTATTTATATGTGTAAAAAAGAAAGCTTATGGTTTATTGCCTCATTTAAATTTTCAAAACCCCATTTTTATTGAAATCTAAATCATACCTTGAATTACATTATAGTTGTATGTTTAGCGCAAATAATGTCGTAAAGGATTATGTGCTCATTGTTAGTGGGTAAGCAATTTTTTGGTAATTACTTCTGCTTATAGTTTTATTTCTATCATTTATGTAATAAAAAACTTTTATAGGTACACATTTATAAGTGTACTAGAGTTTTTAAATCATCGTTACCCCACGTATTCAAATTTATAATTTAGTTTTATTACAACAATGTCTTATTTTTAAACCATAATACACCGTCTGACATATAGGATTATTATTTTGTTTACATTGTTGAAAATAGCTTAATTTATATATTTAACAATGCGTACAAGTTTAAAGATTTATGTACTGAAAAAAAAACCCGCATAAGCAATTACTGTATATAAGTAAATATTTTATAACCCTATTTACCTCTTTTTGAACTTTATAATTTTAATTACTAATATTTCGTACACTTAACACAGAAAAAAACTAAGTTTTTAGTACATGCATACCAAATTTTCTAGTTTTAATTACAAAATAATGTATACTTAAAATAGAAATTTTGGAAGTAAGTATACGTACTTTGTGCATATTGTTAGATGCAGCTCAAATTTTGTAATTATTGATATTGTACATAAGAATTCAAAAATATTCTTTCTCCATTACTTTTTTATAAAATTAATAGTTTTAATTACAGCAATGCCGCATTCTTAAGCCAGATACGGTATAAAAGGATCAGATTTACTGTACGGTCCCCCTTGGCGCGATTTTTTCGGATTTGGCGATAAATAATATTTTCTGGCAACCTGTCTGACTTCGACTTAAGATTCGAATTCTATGACTTCGCACCGATGACGTTTTACGGCAACCCTATAGGACCGTTGGTGAGTTTTCATAAGAAATATTCCCATACGATATTTTCTTTGAATCGTGATTTTTTAAAAAAGTCGCCTAAATACGGACTTTTGGCGCGATTTTGGAAAGATCGCCAAGGGGGACCGTACTGTAAATCTCTACCGGTCTAAAATAAAGCATACGTACATATTTTTGGAACATTGTTAGACTTTAGTACTGCTTCTTTTTTTAAATATTTTAAATCGCCATTACCTATATATCAGATTCATAATTTTAATTGCAGCAAATTTATGTATTTCATACAAAGACGGTCAGAAATAAAGAATGTATATTTATTTTGGGAACATTGTTAGATGTAGCTCTATTGTTGTAATTAGTTTCACTGTACTGAAATGATTTAAATCACCATTACATCTTTTTCAAATTCATACTTTTAACTACAACAATGTTTTTAAGACAATGATGGTCTGAAATAAATCTTATATAACTATTTTGAGCACATTGTTAGATTTGTTCAAGTTTTGTAATTAGTTCTACTTCTTTTTAAAAATATTTAAAATAATAATTTCGTCTTTACCGAATTCATAATTTTAATTACAACAATGTCATATACTTCACACATTTTCTGTCAGTTAAAAAGAGTAATCCTTTGTGCACATTGTTACCGTCAGCGCATAAATTTCCCTATTCTCTCAAGTGCCATCTCACTTTTATCCCATGCGATGAACATTGTTGATGATTAATGGTGAATAGATCAGCTTGTGATTTATCTTCGTTTTAAAGGGATAAATATGTCATTATTCTTCGCATCATATATCCGTGTCTCAATCACCAGTCTTCTGGATCGAAGTTTTAAGACGATATATTTTTATTTTGTTGGCACTAGAAATTAATTTCAATTTGCTTCATATTTCTTCTTTGATTTTCAAAAGATATATTGATTCAAATTATTCATTATAAATTTGAACGTTACAAATTTCTCTTGCTTCAAGTTTGATGAAATTGTGATGGATATAAGAGAAATTGATTTAGTTTTGTTAAAAACTTTTTAAAAACATTTTTATAATTTTTTAAGACATTTATAACTTTCAAAAACTTAACTTTTTAGAAAGTTTGAAAAACTGTTTAGAAGGCTTAATAACTTTTAAAAAATATTGTTGATGATTAATGGTGAATAGATCAGCTTGAGAAATTTCTTTATTTTTGTTTAAAACTTTTTCTTAACTTAAAAAAAAAAAAACATTTTTCACTTTTTAAAAAGCATTTTTAACTTTTTAAAAACACATTTTTTACGTTTTAAAAAAGCATTTTTATAATTTTTTAAAGACATATAACACTTTTAATAACGTTTAAAAACTTTTTAGGAAGTGTAATATATTTGGAAAGCTTAAAAACGTTTTAAAAACATTGTTGATGATTAATGGTGAATAGATAAGCTTGTGATTTATCTTCGTTTTAAAAGGATAAATATGTCATTATTCTTCGAATCATTTATTCGTGTCTCAATCACTAGTCTTCTGGATCGAAGCTTTAAGACGCTATTTTTTTACTTGGTTGGCACTAGAAATTAGTTTCAATTTGCTTCATATTTCATCTTAGAATTTCGAAAGATAAATTGATTAAAATTATTTATTATAAATTAAAACTTTATTTTTTCGTTTCTATTTAGAGTTTGGTTAAATTGTTATAAATGGAACGCCATGAATATAGATTTTGATATTTAATTTGAAAGTTGCTCTGGCCATTCAATATGTCCTATTTATGTGTTACAAAACTTTTAACGTCCTGGTTATAACAAAATTACAAAGTGCAAAATTTATCTGTTTGCTTCATATTTCCTAACAAATTAAGCATTTTAAAACTCAAAAGATTAGAATTTTAAGCTTTAGGTTTAGTCTTATTCACCAAAAATACATAAGCTTTCCACAATACGTTATTTTATTTTCCTAAAAGCTCATTTCAAATTCTTCGTGAAATTTTTTTGTTGTCTTTGGAAAAAAGGAAATATTCTTGTAGAAATAAATATGTATGTTTCCATACATAAAAATATGCGATGATCAGACCCTAACAACGTTATGCAAAACCCTTTACTTTTTCCATCTCGGAACTTTTGATATTTTATGGCCGCCGGATTGAAAAGCGTTAGGGGACTTTTGACTTTTCAATGGCTGCAACCTTAGGAGCCTTAAAGGCTCTAATGCGAAGGCTCGGCTGCTATCCTTTGTCTTGAATGGGATTGGGGCGTTAACGAATGCTATTTTGAAGTGCTACTTCACCCTTTTAAAGTGCGGGATCGGAGTTCTCTTTGTTCTTTTATAAGAAAACGTTTATTGAGTTGAACAATGGGAACTCGGAAATGTTGTTCTGGAAGAGACTTATTCACCTTGGAATTACTTTTTGCATTTTCTGTTACATTGGTATGGAAGTTCAATGCCTTGTACTAAATCGATTTTGCTGGTTTCAATCGAATCCTTCGGTTTATTTTCAAAATAGTGTCCCAGGCTTTCTTTGTTGTCGCTATTGATTTATTTAGTGATGAAACTTTTGTAATATTCATTTGAATAGTGTTATCATTTAATGTGACAATTGCTTTTTTATGTGTAATTAAATATGTGGCTTTAATGCAGTAAAATGATGAAAATGTATTTTTTAAAAAGATTTATTGCCATAAAACGCAGAACCATACAAAAAGATTATAGTCTAAATTTGGCTACAATTCCGCTTTTTTTGTTAAGAAAAAAATCCTTAAGACAATTTTATTTAGTTTACATTTAACACATCCTTCCATGCAAAATATTTTAATAATAATATCTCTGGGGCTTATCCTTGGCACATAAAAGAAATCGATAAAATCTTTTTCAAAAAGATTTCTTCATATCGGAACACACAGTATCAAAAGAAACCACCGAAAAAAAGTTAATCAAATGAATCAAAACCTTTTCTTTCGCAAAAAAGACGAAAAACACCGCCATTCCACCGAAAAAACGAAGAAAAAATCTAGTAAAAATTCCCCAGCCCATGCGAAGAGTAAAACAATCGATGTCCTTTCTTGCATCTAATGGAGTTCTCGGTCCCACACTTCAGTGTTTGCCGAAGTTAATTGGAGTCCGGCGACTCTCTTTGTGCAGGACTCACTTGTTTAATTATGCGTCTCATGGTGTGTCCAAAATAGAACTTTTTTTGTCCAAAATAGAACTTTCTTTGGATTGGAATCTGATTTGAAGAAAATATATGTCCATAAGGAATTGTGCAATGTGTTAAGGATGTATCTGTGAAAAATTTATTATTCGGAATTTCTCTATGGTAGGATTGTAATCTGCGGAGATGTTTTAGCTTGTAGACTCTCATGATGTGTCCAAAATTTTTTTTTCGTTTTTTTTGGAGTGGAATTTGATTTGAAGAAAATATATGTCCATAAGGAATTGTACAATGTGCTAAGGATGAATATGTTAAAAGTTTCTTGGTAGAAATTTCGCTATGGTAGAATTGCAGTCTAGGAAGATGTTTTAGCTTGTAGACTCTCATTGTTTATCCAAAAAAAGAACTTTTTTTCGTTTATTTGGACTGGAATCTTATTTAAAGAAAATAAACGGACAGAAGAAATTATGCGATGTGTTAAGGATGCATCTGTGAAAGGTTTTTTGTTTGGAATTTCGCTCTAGTCGGAATGTAGTATGTAGAGATGTTCTAGCTTGTAGATTCTAGGATTAAAAAATATAGTTATTTTCAAAAGTAAGCAATGATATTTAAAATAAAGTTTCAGTACCATCATCATTTGCATGTAACTTGTGTTAAATTGTGATAGCTTGTTTCTTGCAGAAAAAATGTTCCTGATGTATGTGCATCAAAAATTTAAAATATCGCATAATGCAGAATGTTTGAATTAAATAAGTATTAAAGCTTTATTGAATTAAATTATAAAAAGTATATAAACACATCAAAAGACTAAACAATCGATGTACTTTCTTGCATCTAATGGAGTTCTCGGTCCCACACTTCAGTGTTTGCCGAAGTTAGTTGGAGTCAGGTGACTCTCTTTGTGCAGGACTAACTTTTTTTAATTAGGCGTCTCTTCGTGTGTCCAAAAAAAGAACTTCGTTCGTTTCTTTGGTTTTAAATCTGATTTGAAGAAAATATATGTCTAGAAGGAATTTTGCGTTGTGTTAAGGATTCATATGTGAAAGTTTTCGTGTTCGCAATTTTTCTATGGCAGGGGAGACCAGGGCTAGTTTCCATGTTTTCTTCTTTTTGATTGCATATTTTGTACTTTCATTTATTTTTAAGTAAACACGATGCCATTGTTTTCCTCACTTGCTTATCTACAAATTAGCATTACTACTTTTCCAAAAAGTAAATATACTTTTTAGCAGCAAGTGGTTAAATGCAAGCATGTTGAGCTGGAAAACGTGCCCCGTATGCAGGGTAAATTTTTCCAGACTGCCAGAAAGTGATGGGGCAAAATTTCCAACTATTTAAAAAAAAAAAAGATTTAACACATTTGAAAAACATTTTTTAATTTTTTACGCAGATTTATTGTAAAGTAAAATAGCTCAAAAGATTGTACTCCGAATATAGGTATTTTTTTTAAAGCCAGTTTATTATACATAACTATTTTAATCAATTTCATTAAAGGTCATTATCATCTGGATCCCTTTCAACTTACATAAAACTTCCCCTTTTGTGTAACTAGACTTGAGTGCTCTTTTTTGGAGGTTATCTAAGTATTGTTAAGGATTTCAAAAAAATGATTGGGTAAAGTTTGGGGTGCTTGCTATCCCCCCCCTTTTTTTTGAACAAGCCAATATTGACTCAAATCTTTGGGTGCAACATGACACACTACTACTTAATAGTGTAATTATTCATAATCTGTGGGGAATATTTAAGTTTCTGGACGCTTTTCGGCTACTACATCTATTAAAGATAGTTTTATGACATATATTGTTTCATAATAGTACGAGTTCATTCAGCTTCCTTTTTCCTTACTATGCAAACAATTTTGAGTCTAGAGCAAAACTTTTATTTTGTTAATTGTTCAGACGTTTAATGTGCGATAAAAATAATTTGGTTTTGGGAATATTAAGCTTAATTTACAAAGATTGGAGCACGCTTTTCTACAAGACATTGTTGGAAATTTTGCCCCATGAAATTTTGGAAAACATGCCCCACCGTCATATTTTGACTTTAATAGTACCTTAACGAGTAAAATTTTAATTTATTTTTAAAACGAATGTATAGTTACGTAGAGAGAAAAGCCATCTTTTAGTATACGCAATGATAAAACTGTAAGTTTTATAAAAAAAAACTTTGATTTAGGTTTTAATGTAGTCATGAAAATTCACTCAACGTTGAAAAATTTACAAAAAACAGCTCTAACGAAAATATTACAGCACCAACTGAGCAAAAATTCTTGTGGGTGTCGTAAAACGGGTTGCTTCATAAACCAAGCAGCCATTTGGCGCCTCCCAACGGCTGAGTTCTTGTATAAGGCCTGGTGGAAAACTTACCCCATGGGAAAACTAGCCCCAGTCTCCCCTACGTTTCAGCTTGTAGGCACAAGGATTAAAAAGCCCCAAACATTTATATTTATATCAATAACAAGCAAAGATTTTAAGAATAATATCTTAGTATCATTATGAATCATGAAAAGATGTGGCCGATGAAGGAATTATGAAAAAAATGTGGCTGATGTAATGTATGAAGATTAAAAATTTAAGACATTGCATACGGAATGCCATGTCCAGAAGGAATTATGCAATGTGTTTAGGATGCATATGTGAAAGGTTTCTTGTTCAGAATTTTTCTATGGTAGAAAAGTAATATGTAGAGATATATTCATATAGATATATGCTTATAGAATCTAGGATTTAAAAAAAATAGTTACGTTCAATAATAAGTAATGATTTTTAAAATAAGGTTTCAGTACCATCATAATTTGCATGTAACTTGTAAGAAATTGTTATAGCTTATTTCTTGAACAAAAAAATGTGGCCGATGTATGTATATTAAAAAATTTAAGATATTGCATAATGCAGAATGTTTAAATTAAATAAGAATTAAAACGATATTGAATTTAATTCTAAAAAATAAAAATTAATGCATGGACTAAAACAAAATGTCATTTTTCTTGCATCTATTGTAGTTCTCAGTCCCACATTTCATTGTTAGGAGTTCAACACAAAAGAGACCAGCGTCTCTCTTTGTGTTGAACTGGCTTTGTTTAATTATGCTTCTCAAGGTGCGTCCAAAGAGAACATTTTTAGTTTCTTTGGATCTAATTTGAAGAAATATTTATGTCCAAGAGGAATCCTGGAATTTTGTTTTTATGTATTAGTGGTAGTTTTTTTTTGCATTAAATAATTGTGCCTGTCGTAGGGAAGTAATCTTTAGAGAGGTTTTTTTTCTGCATAACTATTATTTATATATTTATTAGTTGAAATATATTTATTTTTTGAAATTTATGTACCATCATCATTTGTAACTTGCATTAAATTATGCAATCCTGGTTTCAGATACAAAAACTACTGTTTAGATGTATCAATAAAAAATTTCGAAATTATTTAGCATTTAAAACAACCTACTGAACTTAGTTGCAAATATTATGGAATATAGATCATACACAAATGTAGCCTCGTCTATAATAATTGATTTTTTTCCAGTCATCTAATAGAATTTTCGTCCCTCCAACTACACTCATCTGTAATGATGAAGGCTTTCACGGCCGGAACGATAAGTCAAAGAAATATCCGGGCTATTGTGCCGTGGTCCATTGAAGTTAACAGCTTCAGACGTTTCGCCATTGATGTTATGTTCCCCCTCAGTGAAGGCATGCTCAGCAACAGCAGACTTATCAATGTGGCCTCTTTTGCAGTGTGCCTTGTGTTCGGATAATCTAGTGTTAACACTCCTTTTGGTGGTGCCAATGTACACAGAGCCACAAGAACAAGGAATTTTATAAACGCCCGCAGAGGATAGGGGCTCTCTGGCGTCTTTGGCTGAACGAAGTAAGTCCCGAATTTGGTGGGACGGTTTGAAAATAGTCTTGATTTGGTAACGACGTAGAAGTTTTTCTAAACGGTCAGTAACATCTTCTAAGTAGGGAAGGTAAGCTGTACCCCGCATTTCAGACGACTCTTCATTGGAGGTAGTTTCGGACTTTTTTGGGAGGAAAGCTCTCCTCACCTCATGTTCAGTGAAACCGTTGGCTTGGAAAACGTAAGACAGGTGGTTATTCTGCCTTGAGTGCAGCTGGCTCACAAATTCTCTCAGCTCTGACCTTGAGAGTTTTGAGGATACCCCTTTTTTGACGTGGATGGTAGTTGGAGTCCCTGTGCAAATACCTATCCGTGTGAGTTTTCTTTCGATAGACACTGTGGCCTAAAGATCCATCTACTTTGCGTGTAACTAAAACATCCAAAAAAGCAAGTTTCCCGTCACTCTCCTTTTCCATAGTAAACTGAATACAGAAACTTTGCATCCAAAAAAGCAAGTTTCCCGTCACTCTCCTTTTCCATAATAAACTGAATACTTTATCAGTTGCTCCGAAGTCTTTCCCTTGGAACCTTCGTAAGCGCTCTCACTGATGATGCTTGCTGCAATGCCAGGCGAAACGTCTGAAGCTGTTAACTTCAATGGACCACGGCACAATAGCCCGGATATTTCTTTGACTTACACTCATCTGTGTTTGCAGTAGTTTATATGAAGGAGTGGCCTCCTACAGTGTTAGACTGAATTGTTTAGTTTTTTCCTGGTGGATTTTCTCGGTTTTTTCCTAGTGTTGGTAAATTTCTGGTGTATCTCAGAAAGATCCACGTTTCATGGGCAAGGAATCTAATAAAAACGTGTTTATATCCAAAGAATTTGCAGAAGATTTGGTATAATGCTTAATTTTGTAGGTTAACATTTTTAAGACTAGCCCCGAAAATCTTTCTGAAGTAGTACAAGTTAAAAACTTAGCGTCGTGTAGACAATATTAATTTAGCTCAATATTTGCTTACTGAAACTTGCATAAATGAATTATTAAAATATAAATTGTAAAAATAGTAAAAGTTTGGGCCTTGATTATAATTCAAACTAAATTCCTTTATGAATGGAATTTTTATGAAGTTAAATATTACAATATATTAGAAGACAAGTGAGAAATAACATATAGAAATTATATATTTCGAAATATGTCAAATTATTCATAACATAAGACGTATATCAGAAGTTTGTGCAAGTTAAATCTTTAGTTGTTCAATGTGTAGTAATAACATGTCCGATCCGATGTAACCTCTGAAGTGTTGGCCTAATTACTCAACCAAGTCTTGAAATTCTAAGGTCTGAGTCCAATAGTCTAGGTTTCATCTTTAGTTTAACGTTTTTCAAATCAAACCTTAAATGACACAAACACTTTTTTTTGACCTCTTAAATTAAAAATTATGAAATATATAAAGATATGCAATTAACAATTTGATTAGATTTATCGGAACTAGTGCAATATTTACAACAAAAAGAAGTTTCGAAAAAGGTGACATTGAAATATATTTGCTAAATACAATATCTACACGTTGTTTTCGCTAACACTTAATAATATTAATTTTGTTGCTGAATTATTATTTTTCATTTTCTGAGTTGTATGTTCACTAATTCGATGATTCTATTATATTTAAATGTGTAACTTTAATATCTTCTGACAATTCTAAAAGGTACATTTAGAATTTTATTCGTTAAAATGTCTCTTGAGAATATTTTAATTAAATCGGAATAATTTGTTAGAGGATGCTTAGAAAATGCCCTCTGAGGACAAGATCCATTTAAAATGCAACTCAGAGGTATTGGATAAAGTTTTGTTCTTTAAAATGACAGACATTATTTCCAATTTTAAAGTAAGATATATTAGAAATTTAGTAACTTTGTAATATCCAGCTAGCGTACAATTTATTCTGAATGCAACCTAACAAATTTGAATCAAACTTTGTATTAAAGTGTTATAATTCATAGAAATTAAAGCAGAATTTCTAGTTTTAAAAATATTTGACAATTTCAACACTGCATTTAGCATACTTTTCTTCCAGGTTATACTTAGACCAGAAGAATCTGAATTTCTTTCCGTAGCCTAATGAAATTGAACTGAAAATGGTTTTAATTAAAATTATATTATAAATGTATGTGAGGAACTCAACAAAATTAAATTAAAAATGTTTGAATAGAAATAAAGGTAAAGGATAAAATATTCGTCAGTGGTAAATTATTTTTGAAAAGTCTAATCACTATCGTTTTTGCACTAAAAGTTTGATAAAAATATCACTTTTTGTTATTTTTAAAACCTATTATCTCTTTAATAATGAACATATACGGAATTAAATTAATAATTATATTAAAAACAAAAATAACTTTAAAATACAAGTTTATTGGGTGAGTTCATGCATCTTATTATTTTTTTAAAAAAATAAATGTGCCTGAAAGTAAAATAATGCAATACGGAAAATAAATTCTAAGGTACGAAAACTATTACTCCTAATTGATAGATAACCGTAAAAAAATTGCATACACTTTATTATTTCATCGACGAACACTTTAGAATTCTGTTCATTTCTTCAATTCCAATATACGACAAAAATTTCGGTCCTTTCATTTAGTTGAAACGTTCAATCAAATAAATAAAATGGATGAAAAACGTGGAAAAACCGGAATAACGACCCATTTTCACATTCTGATTCACTCTTTTATACTCCATAAATCTCTCCCACTCGAAATTACCGTTCTTTTCAAAGATGCCAAGAAGTTAACTTCATTTGCTTTCTACTTGTATTTTAAAATTAGCAAGAACATTTTGTTAACAAATAAAATATTTAAAAAAAAATAGTTTCATTTCATGCCCTGTTTTAAATATTATTTTCCTTACAATTTTTAGTGATAATGTTTTTGCGATATAAAAACAACAATGAGCTGCATAAATTTACTTATTGTTATTATCTAAATTATTTCCTACATTTACAGTTTGTTTTGTACAATTCTAATGATTATGCTAATATTGCCATCCGTTTTTTTTAAAAATCTTGCAATTTTTTAATTTTAATTCGTTTAATAACGAAATTTAATTTATAAAATAACCTATATGTTTCTTTGTAAAAATGTATCTCGTAGATTGGTATGTGTTTTGCGTGTGTATAGATTTGTGCGCTAATTTTTAATACTTTCACTTGTAGAGAATACTCATAAGATATTTAAATTTAAAAAAATCAAATATGGAATTCTAAGAAATGCAAATTACAGATTACAACATTTGATAAGGAAACATGTTGGAAAAACAAATGCCCTTCAACAATAACATCAATTTTCCATCCTCTTTTTATTCTTGCAATCGTATCAGCACCCCTTCTCGTCAAAAGAAATGAAACAGAATAAAACACTAAAAAAAATAGAAGCGGGAACGGGTGTACAGACTATTTCCTCCTAATGATGGCTCATTTTGAACGAGCTAATTTTCAACAGTTTCCTCAAAAGGGGAAGAAAAACTTCATTAACCCTCGTGAACCTCGCATTCATGTCTCATTAGCATTACGATAAATTTCTGCGAGATATTTTTCTTTGATAACGTAAAAATAAAAAGACCTGACTGATTGGAATCAATGGGAAAGTAACAATGTAGTGATTCCTTTTGTTTTTATCTTTGTTATAGCTGAAGGTGTTGTTATTGATGGATTAGTTCTAAGGAGAAATATGGAAGTGTTGTGTTGGTTTGTTTTTATATTAAAGGTGTTTTCGAGAAAAAAAGTGAAACAAAAAGTTTATTAACCCTGTTATTCATACCTCATTATCCATATGAAAAGTATTTGAGATATGCATATTTCGTCAATGAAAGGAAGTATTAGGACTAGTTTCTTTTTTTAGATATACAAATGAATGAAAATAGTAACAATGTTTTTGTTTCTTATTTTTTATTTTTTATTTAGAATTGAGGTGTAGATAAGGAGAGATATCTTCTCATGGAAAATATTGTTTAAATGAATAATTTGATGGAAGTTGGGGGTGGAAGAGTAGACTTGTTTATGTAGTATCATTAACTAAAAATGGTAAAAATCTTAGTTGAATATTTTAAACCCATCAAACATCTGTCATACTTTTTAGGAGTTAGGTAATTTTTAGAGAGATCGTTCCTTCGATTAAATGGAAATAAAATTTCTTGAGTCATTGAAAACAATTTATTCCTTAACGCCCCAAATTAAGATTTATGTTCAATTATTTGTCTTTGTCTTTTATTTTGATTTTAGATGTGCAATTATAGTAAAATATAGTTGGGATGTAATTATTTTCATTTTTTCATCTTTCTACTTATAACTACTACATTACACTGATCTACATTTTTCGAATGAATAAGATTTATCTTTCTAGTCCTTATTTTGTTAAAATCGTATACGGCATTATAAAATCCCCTACCACCTATTTTCCTTCAAACGAACAATGAAAATTAAAACAGAGGTCTTATAAATAGGACTTATAAGTGCCGTCGGGACATAATTAGTTGACGCAAGACAACTAGAGAAAAGTTTTCTTAAGAATTTATTTTTGTTTGTAGACTTTAACTTGTTAAAACTTAATATGTTTATCAAAAAGCTCCAATGACCCCCAATTACTCCAATTAAATAATGCAATTTGAGTGGGATTTATAAGTAACGTGGGGTATAAAAGGTTAAAAAGTGAAAACAATCTGATAGGATTTAATTTAATACGAAATAAAAGGGCATCGTTAAGAGGGGTTGGACTCGAAACTCTAAAAATTACAGATAAATTATTATTTTTTTTCAATATACTTTATTGTAATTCTACAAATATAAGATATTTTACAAAGAAAGATACTACCTTGTAAATCTTTTGTTCATTTATACTCCGGCTTGTTTCATTTGTTTGGGCCTTGTACTTGTATTAACGTATTATGTTTCTCTGAAAATATAGGCTTATATTATTGAATTGCTTTTTTATAATAGATAATTTCTCGGGAAATGATAACGTAAAAGTAACAAATTTCGTGATCCATATTCTTCTACTTTTTTAAGCACGATACATTTCTTCTCTAATTACTTTTACTTGACGAAACACATATATTTGCTTGCTTGAAATATAGCTATTTAACACTACATTATCTTATATGACAATGAATTTTTACTAATTGAACCCTTTTATGGAAATATGGTCAGATATATTTTCTGTAGATTAGTTCAAAAATTATGCATTTCAAATTTCTTCTATATACTTTTACTTGACGAAATTGCTATTTGACACGGTAATATAGCAACGACACAATATTGCTATTTAACATGGTATTATCTTGTATGAAATGGAATTATTGTTATTAATGAACCATTTCTGGTGGGGAGATATGTTTCATATTATTTTTTTTCGTAGGATCAGTTTTCAAAAATTAGTGAGGAAAAGTTAACATCTAACCCTTATGAAATTATCCCCTTCATGCCTCATTAATTTCTACAAGATGTCCTTCGAAAATAAGCGCCAAAAGTAAGAAAGACATGACTTTTAGTACCAATGAAAAAGTAACAATGTTTTGATTTTCTACGCCATTGTCTTATAAGAAATGGAGGTGTTGTTATTAATGGATTATTTCTCATGGGAAATATGGTTTGGATGATTGGATTGAGGATAGGGGAGGATTATATTGAACCATACGAAGACAAAGGACGCATCTTCCATTGAATTAACATAGCAGATACGTCTGTTTTCTATGTTCACTTCTATATTGTGTTAGGCTCCTTAGAGTGAATAGATATGATAGAATTTGTGCAGGGGAATGAAATGACGTGGAAGAATAAGGTTGAACTGAGTTATGACAAGTGTCACATTGGGGGACAATGGATAAGTAGTTCGAGAATTCTTTATCTGAGGTCTAAGGAATTATTTACTAGATTTGTTTCTTGATGCGATTGTTAGATACTTAAACTTAATCAGTTTCCTGAAAGTTTGCTAAAAAAATTTTTATTCAATTAATTGCAGCATTTCGATTCTTTGATTTTTGAATCGAAATCAGTGTAAGTTTTTGCTGAAGTTTTGTAGCAATGGTAAGTTGTACCAAATGCCAATGTCAAACACAATTAATATTTAAGCAGTTTATCGACATTGTATCTAACATCAATACTCAGTTATAAAATTTTAATAAATGAAGTCTTAGCTTTTATACTTATTTTAATCGAATGTCTTTTTAAACAGTTGCATATTGAATGAATAGAAACTTAATTATAAAGATAAACATTAATTGTTATGAAATTAAATATATATTGTATAAAATATTTGCATATATTGAAAATAATCGAATATTTATTCACCATGACTTTATTTCATAATTTTAAATATTTATTCATAGTATTTATTTATAATAAATCTAATAATTATTGTAATATTTATTTAAGGTTTTGACTACTTTTAACAAAAGTAGACGGTAACAAAAAAAAATGCGACAAGATAATTAATGAAAAGTAAATGTTTTTAAGCATGCCTTATAACCAATAAAGGACATTTAGGATTTTCATAATGTTTTGTAAAAAACTAATTAGTAATTTACAAGCTTAAATACCATGTTTTATAAAAACATACTTTATTCATTCCTAAATAGGTTATTCTTAATGTAGTTTTGTATATAAAACAATGTATTGTTGAACAAGTTGCTTTAGATCGATGCATTAAAATTAATTGAATTTATAACATTGTTGTCAAATGCATATTTTTTAATAAATTAAACAAGCGAATGAATAATAAAATTTATGTAAAGATTTAATTCACTTTAAAATATGTAAGGAAGCAAACAATATAGCATGATAACAGCAATACCCAAATGAAAAAAAAAAATCACCAACAAGTTCGCAACAAAGGAATTTTATCTATAAGTAAACCCTTAACTCAAACAAATTAATATTTATATCCCTTTATTTAATAATAAAATTAATTTAATTTTAAACTAGCTTAAAAACATTCTTTATTCCATCCGCAATACACAAAAGTTCCAAATGCGGTTTTCCAGAAATTTAGAGTAAGTATAATCTCATCATGAATATTCAAATTAATCACAATACAATAAGTTCTAATGATTATAACCCACAGCTTTTACGCTTCAACGGAGGCTATAATTAATGTTTAACCATCACCACCGTATGCAAAGAAAACTTATTTTATTTTTGGTTATTCATTATTACCTGAGCAAGCAAGTTTTTTTTTAATGTTTTTCGCCATACTAATTCACGACAAAGGGCTAATGAACTTGAATAATTCTGGTTGGGTGGACTTCTCGAAGGTGGGTTAAATTAAGAATTCTCGCATACGATGAAGTGGTTAGAAGGCATGAACTGTTATTATACACTAGTTTTTAGGAACTTGTTTTAGTGAACTAGTTAATACTTGTTAGTAATAGTTAAATGACTGTTTTTACTATTTAGACTTGTTAAAAATTAGTGAACTACTTTAAATGAACTTGTTTTTTGATTGGTAAAAAATTAATAACCCTTTAATGATGACTTTGTGAACGCCATTAACACCTTCATTTCCGTTTAAAGAATATTAATTTTTAGTTTTTTAAATCGTTTTTCGGGTAATTTAGTTTGTTTTATATAAATTTTTCAGGACAAACTTCATTTGTCATACATTTTATATACTTAGATAAACTTAAGCGGAAAGCTCACTTTCGCTTGGAAAAAGATAAATTTTAAATACGTCAGAGGAAAAGATTTTTTTATATCATCGACATACGATGGAACGATGGATTATATGCCCTTCAACTATACCTTTTAAATGTAATACTTTAAATCAATTGTTTCATTTAATATTCTATTTGTTATGCAACCGACGACACAATTATATCCATTAAATAGTCATGAAAATGTGACTATGATTTGATGTTTTTTGAAAAAATTATCCCTAAAAGGAATTCAGAAATGACTATTTAATCAGAAGGAGGGTTGAATAACAAGAACGTTACTCACATGCTCCTGCAATATAGTAAACATTTCATGACGCGAAATTATTGGATGTATGGCTTCGTAGTTTAGTCAGCGAGAAGGAAGTCAAATTGATGCATGGCTGACTGACCAAAGAGGCCCTTTTCTGGCTTACTTAACGATATGGCTTACGATCGATAAGGAACTTCGAGAAGAATATGCTAATGTTTGAAGAATCCTCAGGGCGTCTTTTAAGTCTGAGGATTCTTTAATCGTAAAGGTTTCGATGTAATTAAAACTATGCTCAACGTTTTAAACTAATGAGGTAAATTGGAATATACTTATAGTTTTTTTTTAATTTATTGACTAGAGGCAGTTCGTTTATAAAACTATAACAAATGTTTGTTTAAGAATAAGCCTTTGTTAAAACATTTGTCCTCAATTAATTTTCATGATATATTATGAATATTCTAATTAAGTTTCTTACGTTTAACTCTTGTTTCCTCCAAATGTAAAAATGTGCTTTTAGTTTTCATGGGAGAAATTGTTCTTTCGAATAGTTGGATTTATTAGGAACTAGATTGGATGCATTTTCAAATAAATATGATACATAAAATTTCTACCAGTTATTTACAAGAATCCTCATGGAATTATTTTTATACAAAGTCCTTTTAAAATAATCTTTCAGGTATTTTACTTTACTGAGTTTTTGATGCAGCGAATTGATTTTCTAAGTTACATTTCTGTATCGCTGCTCAAAGCCGCCTCTTCAGCTTGTTTAATGATAAGCGTATTGGTGCTTGATATATTTTATTTTCATACTAGAAATAGTACTTTTTAAAAGATCTCTCAAGGCATCTTCTTAAATTACGGAATGTTAAGCTTATCAGTTACAAACGAACGATTGAATGCTTGTGTAGTCTTGTAAAAAAAAGGTTAACAAAGAGTCTATAACTTGACAATTTTAATAAAAATTTTCAATTAACGTTTTCTTGCATTGTTTTTTATGATGTGTGCATAAATTAAAATTCAGAAAAATAATGTAAAGCAAATTTAAAAAATGTATATTAATTCTTGGAAAGAATGAAAACATCGCACAATGGGAATGTTTCACTAAGGGAGAAAATGTTCATTACTTTTTAAAAATAGATAAAAATAAATAAATATTTTTCGTTGGAATTTTGTTTTGCAACATTTAAACAAATGATTCATATTTTTAAAAAACGAGTTTATAGGTTTATTATGGGTTTAAATTTTATACATTTTATTAAATGAGTAACTATATTTTATTATTTTATTTAAACTATTTATGTATTTAAATATGTTTTGGGTATGGTTTTGGTTTTAACATATTTACTTCGCACTTTGCGTTTTGCAATAGTTTATTAATGTCTTATCAAACTACCGTCAATAGTTCCATTAACAAGCTGTGTAGAATAATATTCTCGCTTATTTAGTATGTATGCATACAAATGACAAACACTAATGTCCAACATAAGGACAATAGTTTGACAATATTGGTCCAGTTCACTGTTTATTTGTCAGTGTCCATTGAAGTTTGTTTGTTATGCTAACTGATAGATCATCATTATTAAAGGCCTTAAGCAAAGTGAAGTGTTAATAGTTGTCCCCTTAGGTTTGAGTGTAATAGAATTCAATGTCATTAACCCTAAGAAATACAAACC
>CM033279.1:21291513-21516513 GCA_019343175.1 Oedothorax gibbosus
TACTGAAGTTAGGAGAATATATCTCCTGTCTTGGGATTTGGCGAACAAAGTTTTTACTCAATGGTATAGGATATTGCAGATGTGTTTTGTTTTGCAATAAATGGGACTTTATTTTTGTCATGCACTAATTTGTTGACTTAGTTTGATGGATAATGATAGTTACACTTTTCTAATGTTTCTTTTTTGTTGTTGATTTTTAATACCAAAAAATTATTGGAATATGAATAAAACTTTCTGTTTACGAAACCGGCTTACCTATATTTTCCGAATCAATATGGCTAAAATTTTTTTAGAGTCATATATTGTCTTATATTGAGAATTTGAATTTTTTTAACATGGCATAAGTTTTTGAAATCGAGATTACATAGATTTTTTAAAAAAATTAATACAACTTAATAATTGAATCTAATAAATTGCTTTTTTATTCTTATTTACTGCATTTCTTAAATAGACATTAATAGTTTATTTTAAATAGTACTCGCGTAGGCATTTGTTACTTTGATATTAAAAAATTATATCTAATTGAATGAAAAAAGGTGCAATTTTTTATAGACATTTCAATAAGTAGTAGAAGTTTATTGTTCGAAAAAATAAAAATATTAACGTAAAATCAATTTTTTCTGCGCTTTTTTAAAATAACTCAATATCAAATGCATTAAACTAGTAACTAGTAAATATTTGCTAAGTTATATTTTTTCCATTGTAACAAAAAAATTTTTTTAAATAGTCTAAACTACTAACTAATAAAATAACAATACCAGTTTTTTTTTGCCGAAGCATAATAAGTCATAACGTGAAAAATACACAAGGCATCATAAATGCAAACAAAATTTCATTTTAATAACATATATAAGTTGTGACTTATACATGTTATTAAAATCTCTAAAAGGTTCTGAATTGACGTTTAAAACAAAGCAATATGTCCGAAAGTAGTTTTTAATGTTTCATATGTTTTTTTATATTATTTTTCTCACTTACATTCTTCCTTGTTTCTCGTAAGAGGTTGCTTTCTATCAATCTTATAAAATGACAGTTCGTTGCACTGTCTTTTTTCTTTTTGTTTTTTCTTAACATATTATACTTGGTTAAAGTATGGTTGAAGAGTTGAACACTTATCTGTCGTTTTCGATAGAAAAAGCTTTTATTTGAGCTTCCCTTTAAAAATGCTACTGTAAATTTTATATTTTCTCATTTTTAATTTTTCAATAGTGCGTTTACGTTATAAAAATGTTAAGGTTTCACAATGGTCCTTTTTTTCTGTTTATCTGTTCGTCAACCACTGGCCTGTATAATTGTAGAATCTTCTTTCAAATCAACTCTCATCGTTCTTTTCAAACTGTATTGCAAGAATTATAAGAAGACATTCTTATTTGTAAAAAAACTGTGAATTGCAAGATACTATTTAATTAATAATATAAAATAAGGTAAAATTTAATTTATTCTTTTTCTTGTATAACTATAAAGTATTTTTTTATGACTCATTTTGTTTTCAAATGTTATCGTCGAATACTAATTATTATCTTTACTACTGCATTAATAAGAAAAACAGACTGTTTTGAATTATTTTGTCAAAATAAAAACTTTCTAGTTCCATATTTTTGCCACATACATGTAAAAAGTTTGTGAAATAAATGCTGCAAACAATTTTGCGAATTCTTACTGAGAGAGACATTTCATTTATCTGCATTTATTTTTCAGAAAACTGGAAGCCATTAATTTAGCTTTGTTACTCATTACTCTTACTGTATTCTATTTATTTGCTCTTATTTTTTAGCTTTATTAGAATAAACTGAGATACAAAAGTGTTTCTAGAAATTTGTTGTTTGATTTAATAAGCGTGTTTAGATATATCATTTTACCTTCTGCGGTTTAAATTTTATTTATAAACTAAAATTTACGATGCATTTTGATTTTATCTATACATAAATATTTATTTGGAAAATTATGTTTATTTTTTATTTTATAAACATTTACGTTTTTTTAACTTGTTTTAAAAGTGTTGTTTTAAAAGTAAAAATAATTTACGTTACACAAAATGTTTTTTGCACTATTAGTTTGAAAAGGAGTTAAAAAAGGTTACATAGAAACTGATATCATACACAAAGTATATCAAATAATATTGTCTGCCACACTAAAAATTGGGTCACTATACTTCTATAGTCTCGGAATTTAAAACCACTTTGAAAAAGAACAATTTAAATAAAAGTATAATGCATAACTTCAAAGTCTTTAGTCTCAGCAACTTAAGTTTTTAAAACACGGGGGTTCAAACGATAAACATTACATTATCAAAATTTACAATGAAAAGATGACAAAATAAGATACAATTCGAGTCAGGGCTTGCACCATATTATCATCAAATAAATGTACTTATTTGAACTCCAATAATTAAGGTATATTATTTAAAATATCAAGTGTTTTCTTATTTTCAATAGCTTTTAAATAATGCATTGCATTTTTAATTCATTTAAATTTCGTCTGAGTTAAATATCAAAGGCATTTTAAATTGAGTATGGGTCTGAATTCTACGAATTTAACTAGCAGTTCTGATTCTTGTGTTTACTTTTATGAGTAAGTTTAGTGTCAGATAAAGCAAAATATTTTATAACATTAAAAACTTACTATATTTTGAATGTAATGCACACAAATAGATTAAATTTTTTTTATTGCATTTGTAAAATATTTTGAGTTTATTTTTTAAAGTATCTTAACATGAAAATAAATTAACGTTTCAAGTAACGTGAAATTAGTTCTATCAATAGATAGGTAATTTGCAATTTAGTTAATTGAATCAAAATTGAATTTCTATGGTTCTGTAAATGAATGGATATCTTTTTTACACTTTAACACACATCACGAAAAATTAAAATATATGTTTTGAGGGTGTCAAAAAGTTCATAGCAATTCCATTAACAATCTTTATCAATTCCATTTAAATTTACGCGAAACATAAATGAGTACAAAAATATTTGAGTATTATTGAGTTAAATTACTTGCGTTGCTTCAATTTCATTTTCATTCGTGCCCGGAAAGCAAAAATACGAGAATACACGAAAAAATTGTCGTAAAACGTTTTAAATTTAATTTCTCTTCTTTAATGACCTGACAAAAATTGAAATTTTATTCCACTTTTGGAAGAAAAAAAAGTGATTTTGTCGAAAACGTAATTTTAAATGGAAGTACTGAAAAGTTTAGTTCACGGCAGCCATACTGAAAAGTTTCTAAAGTAATAAAACATTTATGGAAATAGGCGTGTGGTTGAATCTTAATGGCGTTTTTGTTCGTCGATTTTTTTTATAGTTTTCGAAAGTAAGGCGTAATGGCATATCTTAAATTTTTTTTGTACTTTTAGAAAGGCAACAAAAAGTAGTATTTCGTATTTCAATTACTATGGGATATGAGATTGATTTGGTTAACATGCAATTTTTATGGCTTACGGGAATTTTAAAGTAGTTTTATAAAAACGTTCTTTTGTCATTAACAAGTCTTAAATGTACATTTGCCTGTAAATTTCGTCTAAACGTGCAAAAATATTTAAACATTTTCTTTTCAATGTTCCTAAATTTGTACAGTTAGGAATGGGTTTTCAATTTTGGGAATAATGTTCTCTATTTTTTTGCGAATATCATTGGTTCACAATAGCTCCGAATACATTGTTCTCAAAATTGAGATCACACAGGTTCTTATTTTGAGAATGATTGAGAAAAAATATACCTCCGACACGGGCTTGAATCCACAACGTGAGGATCCAACTGTGACATCGTTAACTAAAGACAAACTTCGCCTCTGATTACAGAAAAATTCCCTTTAAACCAGCTTGACTGAACATGCAACATTTTTCATGTGTTTTGTTTTCAACATTTCAATTCGGAATGTATAGAATTTTCCTTAAAAATCAATTTGAGCAGTTTCGTTATTTTGTAAATAATTTTATACCAAACAATATTTTTATTAATAAGTACTTTTGCATTAATGTGTCGCGTTTAATTAGTAATACATAAGCTGATATGAATAGACAAAATACAATGCATAAATTAAATATCTAATTTAAACCAGAATTTGAACGTAATAAGCTTGCTAAATAATTTTTTTTCTATATTTTGAATTTCTTTTTACCTATAACTCTCTAGAGTTTTGAATGAAGAAAAAACAGATTGCAAACTAAATTTGAGTTATGTGGTAGAAGGCATCAACAGTTTTTGAATACATAAATATTTGAATAAATCAGATTTATGTCTGACGTAGATATGAATAAATTTTCATGAAAAAGTTATAAAATGCATTTTAAGAGAATTTATATCTCTTAAGATAAGTGTCTATTTCAACAACTTCAATTAAGATAGATTTAAATTTGGTTTTCTATTATACAAGAAGAATTGAAGCTGATTAATTTTTGAACAATAATTTAATTTTTGTTTTTATAACTCTTTTAGATATTATATACTGCATATTTTTTAATGAATGAATAAAAAGTTTCATCTGAAGAAAAATTATTTTTTTCCACGACGAATTGTCTGCAACTCACTCTGAATCACGAGCAACAATGAACATTGCAACAAAGTACGCAATGTTAAAAAGAAGCGTCCAAATTAACGTTGTCTATACTGCCGTGGGCAGGTAAGCTGCAGTAACTTCCATAATGACTTGGACCATTGTTGCAAGCACTCAATTAACCTATCCTTTAAGAAAACATACTGGAATTTTTTTTTATTTCAGAGCGAAAATGGTACAACTCATTGTTGCGATTACTGCAGTTTACCTGCCCACGGCAGTATAGGACCTTGCTACACAATTTACTTTTATTATAAATAGCGGCAACGTTAGTAGTTAAGGACTTTTTTGTTTAAGATTTTGTGAAATTAAGTTTGCATTTAACATACTTTTTGTTTGATAAGAAATTTAGTTTCAAATATCATATGAAGTTTGAAGTTTTGCTTTTGGGTTTTGTTTATTTGTAACTCAGTGCTCTCTCATAATTGAAGCATGTTATACTTGTTAGTAATTGTTTATAAATATGTTTACGTCCAAATGAATAGTTGTTTTTGTTTGTAAATAGTATTTTCTTTTAAAAATGTAAAAATCATCTTTTTCTTTTGTTTTAATATGAATAGGTTGTTTGAATAAAGAAATAACTCCAAAAATACAATTTTAGGAAACGAAAAAATCTTTTTAAATCCGTTAATTTAGAATATTTTCTCCAATATTTTTAATGACTTAATGATTAAGCTAATTCATTACTTAGTCCTTTAGATCAGTTAGTTTGACTTTTAGAAAAAAATAATTCAAAGTTGAAAGTCGCGAAGTTATTTCTCTATTCAAATTAATGGACATTTTGTAGTCTTAAACTTAGTTATAGCCAATTTTAAGGCAATAAGATGTCTATTTGTTTCGCAGTTAATAGTTAAAATGTCTAATAATGCATTGGTTATGACAATATATCTTTTGAATGCTTAAAGTAATATCATTGTAGTATATCATGTATTAATGATGCTATTATCAACAAAGTTACATATTAAATTTCAAATTAATAAAATAACAAATTGATTCGCAAAAAAAGTATTACAAAAATTCGCAATAACCCGAGAAATTTTTTATCTTCACTGCAACTACTTTCTGCAATTGATGTCTTCGTAACATGTTTTTGCAGAATTTTTTTATATTCTTCCGGAATATTCTTTATGGTTGTCATGTTACTTTGAATCAGCAATCAACTCCAAAGAGTTACTTTCTTATTCAAAATAACGAATATTCTCAAAAGTCAATTGAACCGCTAAAGAGCGGTCAGTTTTGCTAAAATGAGTATAAATGTAAAGAGATAATTTTAAGGGAAAAAACGAATTTCAAAATTTTTGGAGTTATTACTTTATTCAAAGAATCGATTCATATTTACTAAATTAAGAAATCTTTGAGAATTCTTAAACAACTTATCGACAAAAGATTTAAAAAAATTAATATTAAATAAAATTTTCTATTTATGCTTAAATTACATAAAGTGCAGAATGTAAACTCTTCAGTAAATTTCCATATCTGTTTTTTTTTCTCGTCGCGTCGTAACCTTCCATCATACCCCTAAAAAGTAAATATTTTGCATTTCAAAGAAATTCTTTCACAAACCCTTCAACAAAAGTTGTTTAGATGTAAATATGCTCTTGAAACGTTTTATGCTACAGGCTTGTTTCGTATTTTTCCTGCAAAAAGTTACACAAAAAAATATATAACTTTTAGACTAGTCATGCATATAAATTTACGTACATTTTCTTTGGTTTATGTCAACAGGTTTTCTGCGCTACGTGTTTTTAATTAGTAACTAAAACGTTCCACATAATTCTTTTCAATAAAAGTGGTTTAGAAGTAAGTTTTTTTATCTTTAAAATATATCAGTTTGTATTTTATTTAATTCTATAAATTTTGAAAGAGAAGCTTATTTTATGTTCAAATGGAAATGAACTTTAAGTCGTTTATTACTTTTTTTACTTTTAGGTTCAGTTGAAAATCTGAAAAATAACTAAAAAAGCTAATATCTTTGAAAATAATAATAAAATCTACGAGGTATGATTTAAAATTGTTGAGTGTTTTTAAAAGGATCAAATATATTTGTTAATGTTATCGTTTTCAAAAAATATTTTCTTCTTTAAACTCGTAATTGTATCTAAAATAAAGATGTTTCTGTAAAAATTGGCATAGTTCACTTTAGGTATGCAATGGCTTTTGGTAAAAATATTCATTTGAAAAGAAAGAAAACGTGAAAATAAATTGGAATATACTTCCATCTTAAAATACTATTTCAAATAAACTTGCTTTCCTAACTGTTGATGAGTATACAAAAATGGAACTGTGTTTTTCTGACTATCTGTTCTAAAGGTTTCATTGGTTTAAAACTACATTAAAATACTACTACAAAATTGATATATTAATAATATTAATAATTTTAGTTTAGGAGTTTGATTTGTTTAAAAGATTGATATTTCAACAAAAAAGATACAAATAGGTATTCAAATATTCAATAAAAAATTATTGCCATTTGCCATACATTAAGTCCATTTGGAAAGCAATAAATTTGATATATAACATGTTTGCGTTAGCATGCAAATGTAATGGCGCCGTTATGGGATTTTTAGTAATTCACGAAAATTTATTTCTTTGGACACTAACACTTAAATAGTTATTTATGCACTATTTTATTCGTTTCTTTAGTTAGGTTTCTTTATTTTTGTAATAACTATTTACAAGCTCAGATTCAATTATAACAAGATACAATATTTACTATAAGTGTTTTTAAACAATCTTTGTAATGTATTTCTGGCCGCTGTAAGGAAAAGTAAATATTTAGTGAAGTTTTTTTTAAATTTAACTTGTGGCGAAATCGGATACTAACGGTTTTAACTCGCATACTTAAAATACATAAAAAATGTCTAACTGATGAGACTGAAATACACAAAGTACTTTTAAGGATTTTATTTGAAAAAACAATTCTTGGGGTTTAGTTATTGCGAGTTAACCTTGTAGCACTCAGCCTTTTAGCACTCAGTTCGAAATTTCGTAATACTTAAACGTCACATTCTTATCGTAATCAGAATCATCGTAAAGAGTTTATTTTTTTTAATGAAAATATTTATCTCGAAAAAAAAAATATTTATCTCGTATATTAGTTGCTGAAAAATAATTTAGAAAACGCCTAAATGATCTCTAAATATCTGATCTACAAATATTCTTAGCATTTTATTTCTTCACTGTCATGAAATTTTTATGATTTTAGTATTTAAAATTCAAATGCAGTCACAATTTTAATTGTATTACTTTCCAAAACAGTAAGTCAATTGTCAAGCAAAAAAAATCGAAACGAACTTTTAAAAATGATTTTCAAGTTGATGTGTTTCAAGTTGTAGTAACTTTTTCAACTAACTAGAATGTAGACTTTTAGTTTCTCTAAAGATTTTTATAGAGGGTTGTATACAAAATTGTCTGTTTTTGTTAAAGATTCGCTGAATCCGATATAAAAAAAACCACAAGTTGCATATTTTTTTTGTCAAGTTTAAGTTTATATTAAGAGTTTTGTCGTATTAAATTTCAAAATTTATTTTTAAGCTTCATCATATTAAATAGTTTTCAATTTCAAATATTTTAAATTTAAAATTGGCCCGATTTAATATTATAGTTTTTAAAACGAACTACATTGTTCAAAACAATAAGAGGAGCACTTTGTGTACTTTTGTTTGCCCTTCAGTTCCACTTTTTTTTATTCTAAAAATCTAAAATTTGTGAAATAGATTCATTATGCATCCAGAAGGAATTGGTAAAAAATCAAGGGGGGAGGGGATCTTATTATTTTAACTAAAATTTAAGGGGGAAAATTGGAATCATAACTTTTGAATAAATTATAATAATAATGTTTTCAAGACTTTATTTGTAAAAAAAAAGTAAAACCAATTTTTAAACATCTAAGAACGCAAGCGTGAAGAATTTAGGGTCAATGTATTTCATAAAATTTTTTGAGAGTAAATTTTATTTTATCATGTTTTTCATATTTTCGTTTAATTAAAACAAACATTATTTAATTCTTCAAAAAAAAAGATGATTCTTACATCTAACGATAAATAAGTGCGAGCTCAACTTAGTGAGAAACAAAATCGAAAGCTGATGAATCCAAATGGAATCATTGGGGGAGAAAGGGTTTAAACCATGCGCTCCCATAATTGTTTTGAGCAGTGTAGTTGACTTAAGCCTGTATGCATGCATAAGACAAAACATTTATGTTCGTATATAAATTAGAGAGCAACATACCAGTGCATGTTTAAAGTTACCGTTTGCATATTGACAGATGCGAAAGTAAAACTTTAACGAAATCTATTTAAAATTATTAATTTTTAATTACTGTTAACTACTTAATTTAACTTTCGCTTAATGTTTTCAAGACTTTATTTAAAAAAAAGGTAAAATCAATTTTTAAACATCTAAGAATGCAACCGTGAAGAATTTATCCCCCCTGTTTAAAATGTAAAAATAAAGGTATTCGTAGTTAACATATATTTGTTTACTGATATCAATTTTAAACTGTGACTTATTTAGCATTATCTACCCATTGGCACGTGTAACATAAAAAAATTTCACGAATAACGCTGCCCTTTACCGCAGTACCCAAACTGTGGCCAGAATAATTTAAAATTCCTTTTATCAAAGTGCTTTAATTTACGAATTATTGGATTTTAAAACTTCTGTTTTAAGGAGACTGACATTCTGCAAAATATTAAATCAGATTTGTTTCTAGAGGTATTATGACACTAAGTAGTTGACAAAATACTACAAAGTCATATATTTACTTTTCGCGTTACAAAAGTTACGTGGAAAGTTAAACAGAAACATATGTTCTTTTATTCAACGTCTTTACAAGAATTGTAAGCTGTGACAGATTATGTTGGTAGCAGATCGTTAGAGAGTGACTTTTGCTTTTTTTCCAATACCAGCGGGAAATACGAAAATTGTACAAGAGCAAACCCGAATCTCTTGAAAGAAATCGATGCGCCTGCTTCTCTTTATTTTTCCATCCGTCGCTGAATTTTCAAGAAAATGTAAGGATTTTGCAGAAAACATCGAATGGGACAGGAAAAAGAAAGAGATTTAAAATATAAAACCAAAGTTCTATTTTTACCTGTTTGATGAGAGAGACACATAGTTTTAATGAATATTCCGAACCAATTATCTTAATATGTTTTTAATTTGAAGAGTTTATATAGTTGCAAAACTCATATCCTCCAAAGTATAACTAAGATATAAGATCCGGCCCGTTCATTGAAAATTCGTCCAAGTGATTTAACAATCTTAAAAAGCAGCTAATGAACCTGCCGGAACTTATATTTTAGTTAAAGTTTAGTCAATGTGAGTTTTGCAACTTCACCCTTCTTTGGTTCCATGCAACTAAAGGACGTTTAATGTCATTTAGTTAAAAAAAACCATGTTTAACACTAATCTAAAAATATACCTTTTCCTTATTTTTTCAAGTTTTTGGTTTAATGTAAAAAAATTGCTGGATACATGTAAAATATTGAATCACAACCATTTTTAAAATCAATAGTTTGGAAATTATTATTTTTTGTGTGGGGATAAATACTTTTGAGTTATCCATTATGCACGTCGTTTACAAGTTATAAAAATGGCATGCTTTAGGGCTTAACAATTGTTAAAATTAACAACTGTCTTGATTCCTGGCATAGCCTCATCAAAACCACATTTCGTAATCTTAACGATGGGGTAAAAATGGTTAGTCATATTTTACCACTTATTGCCGCTTTTACCAAGTTGTTTATAATCAGTGAGAAATTTGTGTTCAGGGAAGCTCTTACTTTTTTTTTCATGTTTGTACTTTTATGGACAGCCATGTTTTATGGACAGTAGGACCTTATACGAATGTTATTCATTAATTTATATTAGGTCTTAACACCTGAAATTGTCTTCTGAATTACTTATAACTAAATCATTAAAACGAAAAAAATACTTAAAATTCTTAATGCTTTCGTTTTCATTTAAACAATTCTGAAAGTAGCTGCTATAATTTACTTCCAGAATAACCAATTTTGTGAATTAGAGTAAATTTTAATAATTTAGTATAACATTATTTTAAATCAGATTTATTTTAATTAAAAGGAAAAAAAGAAACACTTTCATTCAATATACTATGTTTAAGAATAAAATGTTATAATTTACTTTCAGAATACTTTTTATTGTGAATTAGTTTTCCTAAGTTTCTATTAAATTTTTAAATATATTTTATTTCAATCAAAAGGATGTAAAGAAAACACTTTCTTTCAAAAAATAACCCCAACAAAAGCAATCCGTTCTCTAAATAGATCAAGCTAAACTTAAAAAAAAACACGTCGATTCAATGATCGAGAAAGAGTAGGTTTTTAAGACCAAACCTTTTCATCGCATGGAAGTTTCTTTCCAGTTGCTCGGTTTATTTGGGAAGAGAGCTGAACCAGAAAAAAGGGTAGAGGCCATAGGAGCTTTTCCCCAAACACTGTTTACTTTAAAATTTGTACAGGAAAACTTGCTAATACGGTAACTTTCATATGGACATAACAACTTTATTACATTTAGCGATTCATTTGAAAAGGAGTTGAATCTGAAAAAAGGGGACGGTAGACACTAAACCTCTACTTTCTCAATTGAAGTAGAGACTGTTTTGATTCGTGAAAGGTTTATTGAGTAAACCCGAGCAGGGGTAATCGGGCGAAAATTTCTCATTTATATGGACGAGGTAGGGGACTCGTTTGGACTTCTGGTATAACTATGTAGCTGAGTATGGAGTAAGTAGAAAGTTGTATGGGGAAGGGGACTAAGTTATAAGGTTGTATTTTGTAGATTTGTTAATAAGTGCTTTAGTAAAAAAAAGACATATGTCCAAAATCGTTGTATAGAACATGGGACATTTTTCTAATAAATGGTAAGCTACTTCCAAAAGTTGGAAATCTTTATTTAAAAACGTATTTTTTCCAAATACGACCTAGGGGAGGACTTCTATTACATTTAGCATATTTATAACACAAATTTTGAGATTTTTGAATTCGAAATTTATTCAACCTTGAGCGATGACAATATATATTTTAAAGATTTAACCAACTTGAGTTTTAATAAGTTTTATAATTGAAAAATAAAAGTGTGTTTTGGATTCTAAAGTTATGTACGAATATATTTAATTGCAGTTTAACAAAAGAAAATGATTGTAAAACATAAGTATTGATTTATAAGTATGAACAATTCTAATTTTAACCATGTATCATACGTATCACATAAACTATATTTTGTTAAGGAATTTTCATATTATCATAGATTAAATTTTTTTTATGTATTTCTACCTTCAATTTTTTTGACATTTCATTTTTTAAAAATATATAATTTTTAAAAAATAACACTGATCCTAGTTGAATTAAAGGACGAATTTTACTTTTGCAGTCAAATTTTTTGTAACCTAATATTATTAGTTCAGATATTTTAATATTGTATGAAATAGGTGTAACATAAATTTGGTTGGGTTAAATACCATAAATATAGCTTAGTTAGATTGTGCAAATTTGTAGGATAACGTCTTTAATTGTTTGTCATTCATCAATCTTCATATCTGTAATAGCTTGAAAACAAAATACTTAAGTACATACGAAACAAACTACCTATATAATAAAATTCCCAATGAATCGTATTAAACTCTCCCTCCGAAATTGAAACAAATAATCGCAAGACGACAGAAAAAAAAAACCTATTTTGCTTGAAGCACTTTCCTTACTGCTGTTTTTCCACTATAAACCTCTTAAACCAAGCGGCTAAATTCACAGCAATTGGGTTTTCATTGAACGAGAAAGTTTTGAAATCAAATTAACGACCTCTTTCGGAAGGACCTCGAGACAGTATCGGAAGATCCATCTACTGCTAAATAACGGTTTCGGGGATATTCTGCCGATAGTGGGCGTTTTAAAAGGGAGGGGGCTAAGAAGTAGGGAAGTAATATTTATGTTGTATTTAGTGAGAAGTTTATTGTTGTTGATGTACCTTATTTCAAGAAAGATCATGAAATATATCATAAGAGTACTAAAGCTAATAGGTATTGTTTGAAGCCAAATGCTTTCTTTCTGTATAAGGAATCCTTTTGCAAGTGAAGTGATCCTCTAGCGATCCTGAAGCGTTAATCTAATCAGAAAATTGAACTGTCCAGTGGAAAAAAATGCTATTACTTCCCAACATTTTTAAAACAAAGTTAGATTGAAGTGTGTTGAAACATACATGGATTCAAAATCAATTGAAAGTAAAATAATTAATAAATTATGCCATTAAAATGACATTTTTAATGATATAAAAGAATAGTCAAAAGATATACAAAAATGAATATAATCATTTTGGTCTTTCAACCCTTTTACTACAGTTACTCATTGGCAATAATTGTTTAGTATTTATAAAATAGACTTGGTCAATTTTATATTCCCTTAAACCAGCCTAGAACATATTATCCCACAAAACTCAACCAATTAAAAAACCTAATTAATTTTCTGAAAAATAAATGAGAAACATTTAGCAGCAGAACTATATAGCAGCCACCACTACTTGGAACGTTGATTTACCAATTTTGTAATCAATGTTACGGTTTTACCACAAAATTTGTAAATTCATTCTCCAAATAGTAGTGACAGTTAAATAGTTCCAGGATTCCGGTGCAATCCTGCGCCAAACCTTTTTAACGGTGTAAAAAACGACGTATCTATTATGAAACAAAAACTCATGTTCACTTTAAAATTACCAACTTATTTTATATCTTTGTTCCTTCTTTAACTTCCTTTGTGTAAGGGGGAGGATGATATATGCTCGATTTCAGCAGCCTCAATGAATCATTGCCATTTGCATCTTATGGAATAGAGGTTCAAAACATATGTGTGTGGAGAAGACGACAGCATGGAATTATAAATAACTGGCACGTCCGATTGCAATCGATTTCCACTGGTTTTTTTAGGGTTTTTGAAAAGTCGTGTATGGGATTTTCCATTGTTGGAGTATTGGAAAGATCTGGGTCGTTTGGTTCAATTCAGGTTTAGTTTGGGAGGTTGGTATCGAGGCGTTGGTAGTAATGGGGTTTAGAACATGAAAAGAAAATAGTTTTAATTTTCATTTGTTCGTTAAAATAATTAATATCCTAAACCCTTTGAAGTTTTTTTGTATGATAAATAATTTTAAAACTGTAAAGATAAGTTTTAGAGGCGAATTTCGTTCAAAATATTACTTTACTATCCATTTTTAATTTATGAAATCATTTAATATAGGATTATTAATACATAACTTATTATTAACAACATATCCAATGAATATAAGTTAAAAAAAATGTTTACGGGCAACAATGAAGTAATATGTATTGCATTTATAGCATTAATTTGAAATAATATTTATTAATATAATCAATTATTTACAATTAAGGAAGGAATACTTAATAAAAAAAAATATATTATTTACTCACATGGAAAAAAACATTAATTCCTACAATATATTATCGAAGCATTATGAACGAAAAATGATCAATAAAGTCCATTGTTTACATTTAAGGAAAAACGCTCATTAAATCTATTGCTTATCGCTAGGAGCCTCAATATTGGTAGCTACGTACAACACAAATACGAATTGGTACCTATTCAACTGAAATAAACGAATTAGATAATGCTGCTTTGGTCATGGGGAATGTTTTATCAGTATATCAATGGGGTATAGAATATATCCTTTATTTTCTATGGGAAAGGGAGTGATAAAAGGTTTAATTTTAGTTTTACGCATATATTTAGATTATATTGTACTGTGGGTGAAATAGTAAAGTATCAGGCACAACTGTCTTTTTTTCACAATTAGTTTAATTACTTAAATATACTAATATTTAAGATCTGTAGCTTGATGTATTTCTACAATAGATTGGTACAATGCTTAGGTTTAAAAAATCTATCGATAATGAAATGCAAGGAAATAAAAAAAATTCAAAAGATTATCCTAGAAAATCATTTTTAAGATACGCCACTTTTCCACGCCCTCACAGTGTGTCCTTTCAAGAATCTAGGAGGAAAAAATGTCCTAATGCAAGTGTAATTTTGTCTGTTAGAGAAAGCTCTACTGATGTACTTTAATGTTTTTTGTAAAATTATACTCAACCATTTAAGAAAAACTTGTACATTTATTTTTAAATTCATTTTAAGTACATTAGAGTTTTTATGTTAAATAATGTTACAAGCTACTTCAATTTTTTTAAACCATACCGAAAAGAATCAACCTATGAATCATAGAGAGGAGCCATACTATAAATAAACCCAAAGTATATTTAAGTATATAAGGTATACTTTATTTGATAATTTTCGCCAAAATTTGGTTGAAACTTTGTTGTAAAAGTTACAAAGAACATGCAAAAACCAGTTATGATTTGACAAAGAATTACTCACCATTTAAAATAATTTTACACGTCGAAATGAGATATTCAATAAAATTTAAATTCATAGATGCTAAAAAGACATTTAAAATTCCATTCCTTTGCCAATTACAAATTTAGAATGTAGCACATGCGTAACATGCAACGTATGCGTAATTACTAAATGTATCAAATTATTAATGACACAGCTGGTCCTTGACTTGAAAAAGTTCGCGCTGGTTCAGTAGAGTTAAATAGCAGATATATCGTTTTCTATCAAAGCATCGTTTAGTTTTCAAATATGTACTATCCGTTATAGATATATAAAATGAATAATCAATTTGCAAAAAGTTGAAAAATGGATTTTTCTAGCTGATTCTCAAAATGACACATTATGACACGATGTGTTATAAGAACGAATCCTATTACAGAAATTATATTAATATGTATATTACAAAAATTCTTGGAATTTCTTTTATTTTAGTCGAAATTTCTAAAATTTACTATCAATGCAACATGACACTTTTTTAAAGTTGTTTCTAACTGCAGCATAAAATATTAACAATGTATTATAAATATATGGCATTCTATGGAAAACTGTGAATTATATTTTCAATTATAGTTTATATGGTTTGCGTAATACTTTGTAGTTTTAACCATCAGCACGTATCAACAAGAACAAGAAAAAAACGCTATTTTTTTGGATATTCATTATCAAGCTTTGTTAAATAAATGTTATGCTAAAAATATATGAAGGGTCTCGTTTCAAAACTCAGTATCCAAAGTAAAACTTAGATATGGTGGCAAACTCTGAAAACGAACCATTCTTGTCCTTGCCAGTTTTAAAAGTAATATAGACTTTTAAAAGCAAAGTAACTTAGGAAAAATGAGAAAACAGTTTCAGTTACAGTTTCTGAGAATACAGAGATTTTTCGCTTAAAATGTTTCTTTTTCAGAGTATTCACCCATATATGGTCCTGTCCGTTCATTAGAATATTTTTACGATAGCAAATTCAATTGGATGAAGTCGCCAATGAACTTATAGGACCATGTATCTTAGTTATACTTTTTAGAATGTGACTTGTGCATTTAGACATTTTAGATTTTCTAGTTTCATATTTTCATCTGTTAATAGATTCCTAGTGATGCTGGTTTGAGGGTGTTATTCTTAATAAATATTTTTTTTCACCAAAATATGTTAACAGAATATTTTTTGAAAGCGCTATTTAAATATTTTCCATTTTTAATTTTTTTATGTGTGTGTACAGCGCGTCTCAAAAGTTTATGGACTGCTGTGTTTTTTGAATTTTATAATAGGAAAAAGTTTCGCAATATTTTTTTTTATTTTTAATTATCAAAAATATCAATACAATATTAGTACTGTACACAAATAACATAACAACATCACAGATTTAGTGAAAAATGAAAAAAAATTAAAATTTGGTTGTCCCAAAAGTTTATAGACAAGTCAATTTTTCCATTTAATTTTGCACTATTGTTCAAATTTTTAAACCGTTCTTCATTATCACTTGAAAAACTCGATCAGGCATACTTAAAACAAGTTTGGAGAATTTTGGGCTTCAAATTAAACCTACTTTGTTCAATTTGCATCGTTAGATCTTGAACTGTTGCAAATTGGCGCCCATTTGCATAAACGTCCCTCGAAAGTATTCCCCAGAGGTTCTCCATAGGGTTCAGGTCAGGACTTAAAGCTGGCCACTCCATAACTTTAACATTGTGGCGTCTAAACCACTGCATAGTGGAGTTAGACACATGAATGGAGCAGTTGTCTTGTTGATATTCCCATTTATTTCCCCCTAGCAACTCCCCAAATGGAAGTAAGTGAGCTTCAAGAGTTCCTTGATAATCATCAGAATATTGCCGACCTTTCAAAAAAGCAGTATCAGTTGTTCCGTTGAAGGAGAAGGCTCCCCACACCATTACTGAACCCCCTCCTTGTTGCGTGCTTAAAAAGGACCTTGGTTCCTTCCGAAGATCGTGCCAATAGTACTTCCATCCATCGGGGCCATCTAAATTAAACTTTTTTTTCGTCACTGAAAACCACACTTAGCCATTCGTCTTTGTAATGCATGTAATTTCTTGCCCACTTAACTCGAGCATCCTTATGGCGTTTTGTAAGCTTTGGCGTGCGTCGCATTTTATGATATTTTAAAAACTTACTTGCTTTTAGCCTTCGGTGGACTGTAGATTTTGATACTGAAGCTGTAATTTCTTTGGCTGTAGATCGTACAGACAAATTTTCGGTCGAAACAAGTCTCACAATTTCTCTGTCTTGCCTCTTTGTTGTCTTTTTTGGCCTTCCAGGACAAGATTTTGGTTCGAAAATGTCACCGTTCGCTAGGATTTGATAAATTCCAGCTTTGCTACGCTTAATTCTTCTAGCAATATCTACAACTCTCATCCCACGAGCTTTTAAACGATGAATTTGTAAAATTTCATTTTTCGTAAATTGCACGTTGGCAGGCATCTTTGCAATGAATCAAAAAAGGAACAACCCACTAGTTTTTATCTCAGGAAGCTATTACGTCACGTGTACAAATAATAGAATATACAAATTTATATTTTCATTAATAAAAACAGCTCTTAACACCTTTTGTCCATAAAATTTTGGGACAGCATTTTTTCGTTTTTATTTTTAAAAAATAAATTTATGATCTCTCACAGTTGTTTGAGCGTTTTATTATTTGAAATACTCTCTTAGATATTTGCATAAATTATTTCGTCCTTCACACTCGCTTATTCTTCTCTTTAACTTGAAAAAAACAGCTGTCTATAAACTTTTGGGACGCGCTGTACAATAACCCTATTTTAATATTTTATCAGTAAACAATGAAAAGAAATTAAAAAACAGGATCAAAATAACCAATATAAACAACATCCTAAACAGGTTTTCCATAAAAACGTCGAAGACTTTTGGATGCAAGATTTATGAAATTATCAGCACAAAAAAATAACTAAACGATTAAAAAACCTTTTTTATTATTTGCTTCTAGGAAAATTCTGACACGTAATGATTCACAGTTAATTTTTCGCTTCACAATCAATTACGTTACATCGTAGAATAAAGTACATTGGCTACGATTAATGAGACTGCTTTTGTATCAAATTATTTTTCATATCCACGGCCGCTTTATAATGAAATTCAGTTCATTGATTAAAAAGCAATTTAACTTTTTTTTCGTAATTTTTTTTATTTGGGAACTACTGGCATTAATTAGAAGCAATATGTTTTACAAGTGTTTTTAAAAACAAGTTTCAAGGGATTGAAACGATTTTGCATTGAACATATATATTTTATTTAATTTGTGTTTTTTGTAAAGATAAGACGTTAAGTATTAATCGACTAATGAGATTAAAAAATAATAAAGATGAGCTTTTTAGGATCGTGCAAGTTATTTAGATCCCAACTGCATTTTTTAGATTTTTTTCTTAAATATATATTTGCGTATTTTTGGCTAATTGTTTTTTTTAAACTTACAATATTAAAGTTACAAGATAAATGAAAAGTATTGTGTGATGTGTAGAGACATTTAAAGTTGTTCTTTTATTGAAAATATCCCATCTTTAAGAACAAAAAAATATCAGTAGAAGGATATTAGAGTGAACATGGAGATAGCTTAAAATTATTTTAAAATTAGAATTTGAATTGATCCATTATAATGACATATTTCTATGTAATTATGGACACTAAGTTCGGGAAAAATTGTTAAAAAAATTCCACCATTTTTCAATTTTTCATAAATGAACTGAACTGAATCTAACTAATTAATGGAATTTTTCAGCCTATTTTCAGGATTTTTTTTTTGTGTTTGATCTTTTGTTGTTATTTTATTGTTATAGTAACAATATATATCAGTCTATAAATTTCGATTTAACTATCAAAACTGTTGGTTTTTAACATATTTTACGCCTATAGCACTGAAGATGCTAAAGACCAAAAAGGAGAAACAAGTCGCTATTTATAGCTTTTAAAAACTAGAATATTAATGTACTTAATATTTGGATTAGGAAAAATTCCAATTTTTCATGACTTTATAGCTGAAATAGAATAAATTACTCGTCTATGGTACTTCAACATAGTAAAGCATTTCAAAAATTGGATTTTTTTTCCTAAAGCTTCAAAAGTTTTAATCTACAATTCTTTACTTTGTATCAAAATTAAGCAGAACTAAGTCATTTATTTACTTTTATATAAAGTGAAATTATAGAGAAGTAGTTCCTTTTCCTAAGCAAATTGATTTTTCGTGGAGTATTCTGTGCAGGCGGCTCATAAATATCATCGTAAAGAAACGTTAACATATATAAATAATATAGAAACATTTTTATCATGCTTCAAAGGCCAGATTATGATTTTAATTCTCTTGATATCGACAGGGTTTGAAAGTACGAGGCGTAATTGGTTGTCTTTAAGCTCCCAATGGAGTTTAGGAATAGGCAGTCGGAAAACATTAAACCTACCTACCTACATCATGAAATGAGAATTACCAAATGGAAGTACCGACCCTGGAGGCAAAGAGGGAGCTACCTTTGGAGTGCCTCGAGGTTCCGGTGTCGATTCCCGGTAAGGCAAATGGATTTGTGTGTTATTGACGAGTATAGCGGAGTACCGTGCCTCGTTAAATCTGTTTGGTGCCAAAGTCCTGTGGGATCAATTGCGCAGTTTCTCCCACGGTGTAACGAGTCCTCTGAGTCCCTATTTCCTCTCCCTTCTGGGACATGTTAATTGTGGATCGATAGATGGCAGCATCTGTCATGTTGTGTGTGTATGTCTTGTCGTCCTTACTTGACGAAGGTTTATAAGCGGGTCTTTTGACCAAGCACACAACCTGAAATATATGTCTACAACCACACCACCACAAATGGAAGTGTAAAATCTTATTTTGTTGAAAAGCATAAGAATTGTATGTGTGTGGCCTATACAGTTATTTAAACTTTTCAAAACAGTTTTTTTTACAATTAGACTGGTAAAACTTTGAACAAACTAGAGTACTAACTTAGGTACTTCATTAAAAATTGTTGCTTTAATATATGATAAATACATGGTAATTAAGTTTGTTGCAAGATAACAATTGCTTTTTAGTTGTTTTTTACAATTGTTTTTTGTTTCTTAAAAATTAATAAATTCACACATAATTAACTTTGTTAGAAGATTACAATTACTTTTTAAATTATATTTATCTTTAAAAAAACTTTTATAACATTTGCTTTGAATTGGATTTAAACTCGTATCTATGTTTTTTTATTTAGATTAAAGTTTCAAATTGTTTGGTTTTTGAATCCGCAATTTAAAAAAATTAAAGATATTTACATTGAATCTTTTTAAAAATTATTTTACCGATAATATTCTAATTTTTTTTAAATTTTTAAACAACTTTTCAATAGGGTCATTCAGTTAATAAATTAATCATGCCTGATAAAATAAATGTTTTATGGTGCTGTTAATTAATTAATGTTAAGCAATTACTTTGTTTAAACTTTGAAAATGATTTTCCTTGCATATTTGTTTTATTAAAAAAACTTTTTGTTTAATATTTAATTAAGTTTTAAGTATTCATGCCGATGGTATGTTGACACTTTTTGTTATTTTTAACAAACTTAGTATTATGTTACAAGCCCATTTTTTAAAAGATTATATAAAAATGCATCTAGTTTTTTTTATACATTTTTAATATTTTATTTATGCTGTTAAAAAAGAAAGAAAAAAGTTCTTTTAATCCTTCTCTTGATAAGTAAATGTCATATTCATTGAACTTTGATCGGCGTACAAAGGGTTTAAACTTTCAAAATTTTATAAATAATGTTTTGAAATGCAAAGAATTAAATTTTTTTCCTTATATAGTATTAATTATGTGGTCTTTAAAATGTCGTTGGTCTATAACAAAACCACGTATCTGCCAAAATCTATTGATTTCTTTTCTAAAATGGTGGCTTTAATAGTTTCTGGTTTTCCAACTTTGTTTGGCTCATTCGTGATTTTGTTTTTGGACCGATAATCTAATGTACATTGTTATTAGTGGTGTATCCTTACATTAGATAGTTTTATTTTATTTTAAAATGTTGTATTGTATTTATAATAGAATTACCCTCCACACCTATCATATATAAAATTATTAGTTAATTTTGGGCATATAAAATGAATCCACACTTATCATGGATTACATTCAACGAATGGATTACATTCAACGAATGGATTACATTCAACGAACGGATACAACATGGATTCATTCCCAACCCTACAATACCTATTGTTCATTTCAATCTTAATTATTGTACAGGAAAAGTTTCGATATGGTTCCGGAATAAATTAAAGTTATAGAAATGTGATACATTAGTTTTAACTCGAACAAAGGCATTTGACAAGTTCGAATAAATCTTACATAATATTCGAAATTGTATACACAGTTAGGCATTTTATGAATAAACTGAAATACTTTGGAATTGGAACAATACTTTAAGTAAACGATTTATTACGCTAAATAGAATTTCATTTAGAGGATAGTAATATCGATTACGTAGAAAAAGGAACATTGAAGACACAAAATAAATCAAGTTTTGTATTGTTAACAAATGGATCTTATTCCTTTTAAAACTGTAATTCTTCTGATATTTAATGCATTTATTTATAAAACTAAGTAAATAAGTAAGATAACAAGATTTTAATGCTTCCCTTTGGAAAAGTAAATGATATTTTTTCCGACATTCAGTGTACAAATTGTTTATAATTTCAAAAATTTTATGAATGTGGTTTTAAATTATAAAAATTTTGTTTTGAGCCTTTTGATTTTTATTAAATAGGATCAATTATTTTGTCTTTTAAACATCGTTGGTCCAATAATAACCACAAATGCGCCAAATTATATTGATTATATTGGTTTTAATAGATTCTTGTGTTCCACCTCTGAGTTTTTGCTTTTTCGTGGTTTTTTTTATTGAAGAGACGATGTATCATGCATTGCCGCAATTATGTTTTATTTCATTAGATAGTATTTTGACTTTGAAATATTGAATTATATTTAAAATATAATTACCCTGCACCTATCATATATAGAATTATTAATTAATTTATTTCACCTAAAATAAACACATGCTTATCCTGGATTAAGCCTTCAATATTGTTGTTTACCTAACTTACAGAGCTTATTCTTAATTGGAATTTATATAGTAGGACAGGAAATTCTTAAAGTTTTGATAAATTTCAGAAATGATCTTGAATACATTAAAGTTGTAGAACTGTGATACATTTGTTTTAATTTGAACAAAAGCGTTTGGAAAGTTCGAATAAATATTATATAGTGTTTGAAATTGTACAGTTAAGAATTTTATGTATTAACAGAGATGCTTTGTTATTGGAACAATGCTGTAAGGAAATGATTTATTAAGATAAATATAATTACATTTAGAGGATAGTAATATTGATTTTGGAGGAAATGATGAAAATGAAACATTGAAGCACGGAAGGATAAAGTTGTGTATTTTATTGATTTTAACAAATGGGACTTATTCCTCTTGAAATGTAAATCTTTTAATTTTAACACATTTATTTCTAAAACTAAATATATATGCAGTAAAATGAAAATTATTTATAATTACTTTCATTATACAAGATTGTTATGCTGTTTAATGCGTCTATTTAAAATTCTATTACAATAAGTCTATCTACAACAAGTCTAGCTATTACAATAAAATTGTTATAGGAATAATATTTTCGATTTCAGTTCCCTTTAAATTGTCTCGAAATAGTGGATTGGCCTTCATGAAAGAAAAATAGTCGTATTTTCAACTACGCACTTACAATATGGTTTTATTTCATGCATATATTTATGCAATAAGAGGCAAACTACTAAAAATTTGCATAGTACAAATTTTGTCGACATTTGAAAAACAAGCATTGTGTGTTTTATGTACCTAAACCATTGGAGCATTGAAAATATTTTTATACCCATATTTTTTATCAATACTAATAAAAATACTTCAAAAATAATTTTTAAACAAATTGGTATGTTTAACAAATTTCAGTAATGAGCTATCATCTCTATGGTTATTTTATTTATCATGCATATTGTGATTTTTTAATTTAAAAAGGCGATATCTTAATATACGAAGAAAATAGCTTTTTAATATAAAGGTAGAAATAACCTAATAATCTGCTTAGCAAACTTCAAAATATTTAGTGATACAATGCTTATAATTTTAATCTTTTAATATTGCCTAAATTCAAAAATTTCTTAAAGTTTGGTCAACAAAATATGCGTGTCACAATTTTCAAAAACCTACACTGTTTTAAAATTACTAATTGTAAAAGTATCAAAGTTGATCGGATAAAGTTTTAAAATATAATTTATTTTTCACTCGAAAAAAAACTAGCGTTTCAAAATACTAAACATTTCCAAGTGATTGAATTTACGAATGACATTTTAAAACAAAAGTAACTGTCATTCTTTAAATTTTTCAAAGTTTGTCCAATTGTTATTCCAATTGCTTGAATTCCCTCGATACAGAAACAACCTTCAAGAATTCCAAACCAAAAATTGTTTCTGCATACTTTTAAAATCACATTTTCGAGTCCGCGATGCGACAGCCATTTTCTTTCGACAAAATGATTTATGGAATGCAAAGACGAAAGTAATCGTTTTCATAGTCAACGGGTGAGTGGACGATTTTCCATTTCACCAATTTTCGCCAAATTTTACATTCCGCCAAGTTTTCCGCCGCGACTTTATTTCCAAGATAACTTGGGTGGAAAAGAAAAAAAAATATATGAATTATTCTTCATTTCATTTCCTTTGTTCTTTCGTTGTCCCGGAAATGTTGCGTTCTGCGAAAATTTCCGGAAATGAGAACTCATCTGCACTCCTGATAAATCAAAATATTACATTGTTAGTTTGAAAAAATTGTAAATAACTCTAGAAAAAAACACCTAGTTAAGTACTGACTTGTTTTATGTTTGGTTGAATTTAGGTCGTAATACAGTTATCAGAGTCTATTACCAAGCCGCGGTAAAGTGACGACGTTGACACTTGGGCTGGAACTCAATGCAACCTTATAAAGGCATCGTACGCGGCTTCAGAGCTTTATAACAGGACAAATTTAGAATGTACTAGTCCTATATACACGAAGCGTATAGAAGGCAATTTTGTTTTATCCAGAACGTTCTGTTTATAGAAGGATGACTAAAATGAAGACGCAACCCAGAAAGGTATCCTTCGTTTGTGAGGTCGAAACAAACCTCGCCATTTTAAATTAAAACTCACTTTCTCCAAACTATAACTAAGATATAGGGTTCTATTCATTAGGTTTTTTTTGACGATTGTTAATTGAATTGGACAAATTGACAATAATGGGGTCTGACAGTTTAATAGTTATGCCTTAGAGAATGTGCTATATATTAGTTATGTCTTGAAAAATTTGAGTTCTTGCTACTACACTCTTCTTTTGAATCATGAACCAGGACTAAACGTGATTATTTTACCCTATATTGGACGCTATAAGACACAAAGTAAAACAGATGTAATGCATTGAACTTCATTGATTGAATTTTTCTATTTTTGCGAAATATTATTTCTGAGTTAAGACTCCCGATCAGCCTAACTCTCAATCAGCCGTAATCAAATGATTCGACGTTATAGCAATACCCGCATTGTGGTGTTTAAGTACATTTTTTATAATAACGTTATGGTATGGAAGTTTGGTAATATCAGATAACGTAATATTTTGTAGCTCATTTAATCTTACAAAATTGTGTTACATCAAATATCATTTTTAATAATTGTCATTTTTATATTAAGGGGGAATGGGCGCGCAGGATCGGGGGTCTCCAAAGTAAAGTGCATCAGTGTTAATCCTATGGAGAAAAATATTTTCTCTGCCACATTTCTCCGGCTGTATTGAATATTTTTACAAGCGGATTTTTTTATGTGATTAATGTAGCTGACTTACAGGTCCCGACCTCCCCCTTTTTTGAAATTGATTCGAATATATATTTTTTAATTTTCAATAAAGAATTTTACGCAAAATATTCGAAGCAATTTCAAAAAGTGGGAAGATAGAGACCTGTAAGTTATATACATTTATTATTAAAAAAAAACCGTTTGTAAAAATATTCAATACAGCCGGAGAAATGTGGCAGAGAAAATAGTATTTTTCCCATTGTATTAACACTGAGCCACTTAAAATTGGAGACCCGCGATCCAACGCGCTCATTCCCCCTTAAAGCTCATATTTATGAAAAATATAAGTTACTAGTATTTTAAACTAATATATTGTAAACAGAAATAAGTAGCAAGAAAAAAATGCATGTGCTTATTCACATACTAAAGGATACATTCAAACATTCATTTTTGGGTTCGTTACGCCTCGGGCTGCTCAACAATAAAGTTGCAAAAATAAATTTTTCTTTCCTACTTATTAGACTTTCCAGTTTAGTTATTCGGAGTTTTTCTTTAGCTGAAAGAGTAACTTGTTATTAGGAAAATCTTCATCCGTATAGATAAACGATTGTTAAATGTATATGTTTCGCAAAAAAGTTTTATAAATTTATAATGGCCTACTTCGGAATAATTACTTACTTAGGTTGATGACTTGTTTAGGTTTAACTTAAAATTTTTCTTTTTAAAAACACTAAAAAATATTTTTTTTCTTTTGAACATTTAAATTTAGTGTTGTCGATACAATACATTTTCTAATTGTTGTTTTAAAAGTCTAGTTATTCCCATATACCATAACACTTATAAATTATTAGCAATAAAAAATGCAAAGTACCCTGTTTTATCATAACATATTTTAAAATATATTAAACTAATATATTTTTGATAAATAATAGAAAGAATATTTTATTTAAATATAATATATGGCTATTTTGTACTAATATCATTTTTGGTAGAACTTTATTATTATTTGTTAAAGTCTTATTATATGTATGATCAAAATTGAAACATCAAAATTTGTAAAGTTATTCTTCTTATATTATTATTGAGTTTATCTGCATATGTAAAATTTCATTTTATCCTTAAGAACTTCATCATAACTCCTGTAAAAAAATCCTTTTCTTCTAAACTTTCGGGTATAAGTGCATTTTACCACAGAGAATGTTTTAGACTAGAATTTTATTTAATTTTCTGCAAAATATATTAAGCACGCATTCCATACTATGAAATATTGAAAAAAAAAGACGACGTTATCTTAAAAGAAAATCCGAAAGTTCAAGAATTCTAGTTACTTACTTCTTTCTCAATGTTGGCAAATCTTCTGTCGAAGGAAGGACGTACAATTTGAAATTTAAGTTTTGCTCCATGTTATTGAAATTGAATTACAAAAATAAAAATTGCGATAAAAATGAAACACGTATTTTTTTTTATCAATTCTCGGTGAGACCTGCGGATTTTGGAAGTAGTTTATGAAAAAATATCATCTTGCATGAAATTCGAATAACGTTGAGGTTATTGAATTTTAACTTGAGTTTTTTTTTATTATTTCTAAATTGAAATAACTCAATGCCCGTGTTTTTAAATTTAATTAGATTTTTCTACAGAAGTTGTTCCATGAATATGCAAAACAACTCAAAATAATATTTTAAAAGTATGATATTTCATTGGTTTGAAATTGAGTTGGATTAAAAAAACTTTTCCATTATTATGTATTTCAACTTTTTTTCTCTACTATTCGTCGAAAATTATTCTTTATATTTCCATATAAAGATAAAAATCATGCAGTAAAATATTAAATGTATTCTTTTTCTAGAATAAAATAAAAAAAATGTAAGTAGATTTTTTGGTGCTATATAAATAAGTTTTAAATAAATAATAGGAAAACATTTTTAAATTTAGTTTTATTGAAGAATTTTTTTCTTTTTAAAATGTTATTATATTATTAACTAATTTAATCATGTAAATCAAAGCTCTTTCGTGGCACATCATAAAAAGCAGTATGTGGTATTTTTGAATTTTAAGAACTACTTACGTATAAGCTGTATTCGAATACTCCTTATAAAATTTTACATTGAAATTTGTTAAGGGGAGTAGGATGGTTCTATCTCTCCCATGTTAATTTTACTAACTTTAGGAACATTTTTCTCAGTAATTATGTGAGATATCATTATGATTTTTTTAATAGTTTGTTACTTACATATAGCTCTTTGATTTAAACACTGAGGATATTTCACAGTATAAAAAATTCTTTTACAGTGGTTTTAAAAAAACCCCAAAAAATCCGTTTTAAAGTTATATAACTTTAATTTGAGCAGATGTATAATTAAAATTCCTCAGTTTAAATCAAAGAACTATTAATGGGGAAGAAATAATAAAACAAAACATGTTGATATCTTTTATAGTTCCTGAGGAAAATGTTACTAATTGTTGAAAAACCTTATATTTCAGGAAACGCAAAAGAAAATTAAGATATAGGTAAGAAGTAATATACAGAGTTTCAGAAAAATACTTATAAAAAAACTTCTAAACAGAAATCCATAATCTTAGTTTTAAATTAGAGCTATAGATAAGCAGATTAAAAATAAAATAAAAACAGAAAATCGATATTTTTGACCCAAACACTCATCCGACTCCCCTTAAAGCATTTTATCAAGACTTTGAAATTTTAATCTAAAATAAATTGGTATTCCATAGTCTTCGACTGTATTTTGTAACCATAGATTTAATTCTATAAATAAATGAAAAAATTGAAATGTTGCGTAAGACTCCTTTTATGTAAACAGCTTTCTTGTATAAGAACTACAATTTATAATGAAAAGTACTTTTTTCTATTGCTAAAAATTATACGTTGAACAGTAACAAACTCAAATTATTTCAATGAAATAATTTTACCTATAACAAAACAAAACACCATCCACTGAAATCCATACCAAGGAAAATTCTCACTCATTTATCTTTAATGCTACATTTCCAGGTTCAAACCATCAATCTTCCACTAAACCAAACCCGTGCAAAAAACACATGGTAGAAACTCACAAAATAAGCCCAACAAAAACCACCGCACACTCTTATTGCAGGGGGATATCCTTTTACAAATTGTCCTTTGAGCTGCATGCTCCTCAATCAAATTGCTTTTGTCAGTCGCTCTTTTCTCCACAGTCAGAAAACGTCTGAGGATTCTTTATTATTTTTGTTGATCTGCAGGAGAAGCTTGGAACAACTCAACTCTTCTCAATCATTTGTTTTTATCACTAAAATTGAAACATATGTTCTCATACGATTTGGTATTGCGGTCTTGTTTCGAAAAATTCGACGTTATTTACTCCTATGGCTGCCTTTGGTTTGAGAAAAATGCAAGGGGCTCCTGTCTGAATTTAAATAAAATCTGTTAGAAAACAAGGATTTGGATATAGTCTTCGAATTGTGAAAGTTTTCCACCTGGCCTTACAGTTGAAATGAATCTTTAGCGAGTGCTATCTGGTTTATTGGTTTATGAAGGAACTCGTCGAATGTCACTCACAAGAATATTTGTTCAGTTGGCGTTGTCATATGGTCGTTTGAGCTGTTTCGTTTCAACGTTGAGTACACTTTTATGCTTATATTGAAACTTAAGAGTACTATTCTTAAACTTTCGGTTTATGGTTGCGATCTCCTCTTTCCTTTTGTGGTTCCTTTCAACATGTAACGATACATTTGTTTAACAAATAACTTAAACCTCTACTCGTCAAGGTACTATTATGGTGACGAGGGGTTTTCAAAATTTTAAATGGCATGAATTCAAACAAAGCATTGTAGAACAACTTGCATCAACCTTTTATGAGACAAAAATCATTATGTTTTAATACATAAAAAAGCAAAATAACCATGAAGCTCTAAATATAAAAAAGTATTGTTACTAATTAAAAAATGTCTACGTAGTATTAAAAAGAAAGCTAACATAAGTTCTTACACTTCTGAAGCAATATATGCCACCATAGTAATTATTTGGAAAGGATATATAGTAGAAGAAAAGCATCCAAGAACTTATTTATTCTCCACGCACAGATAATGATTCCTCTGTAAAAATTGGAGTTAATTGGATGACTAAAAAATAGGAAGCAATTTCACCAAACATTAGTGCATGTGATAAATCCGATTTTATTACAATCTTTAACAATGCTTCAGGCAACCTCTAGACACGAGCATCAAACTATAGCTTCAAACAAAAAGAATGAGTTACACAATTGGTTTCAGTTCGGATGATTGTGAAATGTATTTAAATTTGCTAAATTAAAGCTGTGGTATAATTAAATGACGTGTTTTACAATATTTATAGTTAATGGTTTCTTCTTTGTTATTTTAGTTTACAATAAAAGGACAAAAAATAAAAACGAAAAAGTTCATGTGTTAAGCCTTTTTAAGAAGAGTTGTAAAATTTGCCATATGAATTTTTCGCAAGTTGAAAATATATATCCCTTATACGACGCGTTTTCCAGTTTAACATGTTTGTATTTAACCAAATAGTTGAAATAGAAATATGGATTTTTCATTTCTTTTATTTGTAAGAACATGCTTAAAACAGATTTTCTATTTTATTTGAATAAAAAAAAATGCGTATTTCTGAAAGCATTCCCAATCCACAATTTTGTTGTCCTCTTAGCGAAATTTATTATGCTTAAAGAGAAGACGTAGAGACTTTCTAATTGAAAAATCAAAAATTTGAAATTTATGAAAAAAAAACAGCCATTAACACTGCAATGCCTACTTTTTTTTTAATCTGGTGGTTCAATGATTCAGTGAATTCTCCACTGATTTAATTTATTCAGCATTTTGATTAATTTGCATAAATATATTCCTAGAACTTAAATATGCAATACAAATAAGTCTATACCTAAAATAACAAAACGTATTTTGAAATCTACTTTGTAAATATATTAAAAACAGAAGATTTATAAAGTTAATTATAACTTTTTAAATTGAAAGTTTTTATTACTGTTATTTCAGCAATTTAAATGCGAAATTTAGTATTTCTTTTTAAAACATCGGTTTCAGCTTTGTCAAAACCAAAGCGTTGTTACAGCGGAAAAAAGCAGGACATTTTTTTTTGTTGCTTTCTATGAAACATTATGGATATTGGTTTTATATGAAGACTGGCCTCGAGGCGATATCGAGAAAACTTTCTTACTTCTTTTTTTATTTCAATAAATACTGTTTATCCCATTCTTCCATCTGTGAAAGTTTTGTAGCTAGGGGAAAATAGCAATGGTAGATATTTGAGACTGTATTAATGGTCCTGGTTTCAATACGCTGAATTTTTTGGCGTATTACATATGTCTCAAGCATTTTTGCAAAGAAGGTACAAACAAACAAAGTTTCATTTTTCTAATTACAGATATTTAAATGTAAGAAACTCACAGTGAAGTCGTAAATACGTCTAACGAGAGACTATTGAATAAACATTTAGTCTCTGATTGCAGTTTAACAAGTACTGGGGAACTATACAATGCATGGTTAATTTCGATGAGCTTAGTGAATACGGTTTTAATGTGGAATGTTCCTTGTATTAACATACATAAATTTAGTTTAAAGTCACACAAATGCGATTTGTAACTGCTATGTGGAAAAGCACTTAAGTAGTTACAAAAGACCTGGACAATATTCCACCCTAAATAAATACTACTGTTGTGAAAATGTAGTTTATATTTCACGTTTTAAAACTTTGTGAGGCGAACTTGATTTTAAAACTTTGAACACTAAAACCATTTTTAAAATGACACGAATTATAATGCACTATAATAATTACTATTTGAATTCCACTTTTTGATATAATATGAATTCAGCACGTAATTTTATCTGTTAAAATATTATTGAATAACTTAAAGTTTATTCATTACAAATTATGAATAAGAAAACAAGGTTTCTTAAATTCATTCAAAAACAATTTATTAAAAATATACATAGAAGATTTAATTTAAAAAAATTTGTCAGCAATAAATTCAACTACCTAAGAAATTTTAATGTATTGAATTAGGAAATTTGAATATTCCCTTAAAACAAAACAAGATTAAGAATCCAATCTTCGATCCTTTTTTAATCTTAATATCGGAATTCAAATATTATTCTTACGTTACGACAGGAAGTAAAAAAATTACGTTATAAAAACATTCCATTCTTTTCAATATTCTTATTTATAACTCAACGCGGCAGTTTCTTTCCCATATGAAGCTTACTTTGCAATCGCATTGTGTTTGCTTGCATTTCTAATCTCATGATAAGATGGAGATAAAGAACAAAAAATACTAGAGGACCGGAAATAAAATAATGTATATTCTAAATATAAAGAAAAAAAAATCATCATTTTCGTAAGAACAAACAGTAGAACACTTTCCAGCTGTTTCCTTTTTTGCTATATGATACTTTAGTTTGACAAAGTTATGATTGAAAATTTTCAAAATTCCTATTTGGGGTTTCTATATGCCTTAAAACACAATCGGAAAGTATTTTAAATATGAATTCATTTTGCGATACCTGACACGAAAACAAAGACTACATCCAGAAAAAAACTTGTGTTGAAGCATCACAAGTAAAGCACAAGTATTGTGTAAAAATGGCAGCATTACAATATTGTGTTGTTTCAGTGCAAGAATTGTGTTGATAACATACGAACACACATTTTTGTTGTTCCAACACAACTGACGATCACTAGAGGATACGATTATTAGATCCATACGCAACTGACAAAATACAGTAATTTATCTTGTATTCAAAAATTTGTAAGACAAAATTAGCACATTCTTTATAAAGTTCCATAATAAATACTTTTTAATCTTTAGTATAGTTATTTATTCAAATCCTTATACAGCAGATGTTGATCTATATTTCGGAAAAATACATGCCTGCTATGCCTTCAACATAATTTTTGAGCTAACCATGCATTATTATTTGGTCACAATACAATTTTTTGTTGTTGTTTCAACACAACTTATTGAGAAACAATTGTAGTGAAAGTTAACACAAGATTTTTTTTATTGTACAACTATGACTTGGAATATTGTTGAAAGAACTCAATAACTACAACTAATAAGAAACTGTACTACTAGATTGATTATTTCAGACAAAAGGGTTGAATTAATTGCTGTAAATACTGCGGTTTACTTGTACAAAGCAGTAAAGATAGCTTTAAAAAGCCTTGAAATGGCAATTTCGATTTTTTGAGTTCGACCATTGCATATTATATTTAATTAAAAATATTAAATATTTTAAATACATAAGATCGGCACTTTCATACAGGAATTAACTTCAGTAAATCAGATTTATACTTTTGAACTCCATAAGCCTGTGCTTATTACTGATTTTTATGCCAATATTCTTTGAAAATTACTTTAGTTCATTAGAACTTTTTCAAACAAACACAACGAATTGTTTTAGTAAAAAAATAGTAATAAAGATCTTCAATTTGGGAAAGAAAAATATATTTGGATTCTTTTTTTTTGTTTATTGTTTTTCACAAAGCCAGATATTAAGTTCAAAGACGTGACATTTAGCTTTTGCGATACTTTCTTCCGCTTCAATAAGTAGAAGATTTTTTTCATTCTTACGCCGATTTCGAAGACTTTTGTTGGGGATGACTTTTTCAAAAATAAAAAAAAAAACTTTGTATCCGTTTTGTTGTGCGTTGGGAAGAACCTCTTTACAAAATTTTAAGAACAAACAAATAACCTTTTCTATAAGATGCAGAAAAAGATAGTTAGGTATTTATAAGACTTCTTTATTATAAATTCTTGGCATTTTTCGTTTTTAAATAAATCAGCTTAGGATGATGAAATAAATAAGATAACAATCTTGTGTGTGTTTCCACATTAATCACAATCTGGAATGTTATTCATAGTTATCAAATCAAATATTACTATAAATTGGGCAATACACTCAGAAAAGCTTGTGTTGACTTAAAAAACCTGTGTTTTTCGCAGCTATTACAAATTCTATTGAAACAATACAAAAATTGTATTGCAACTGCACATGGTTAGAACCAAAAATGAGTTGAAGGCGCAGCACGCATGTAGTTCAGCATCTGCTCTTTAATGTTTCTGATAAATAGTTATACTAAAGCTTAAATAATATATATTTAAATACTTTAAAATGAATATAATATTAGTTTTTATAGGGGAGACGGGGGCTAGTTTTCCCATGGGGTAAGTTTTCCACCAGGCCTTATGTGGGAAATGAGCCGTTGGGGGACGCCAACTGTGTGCTTGGTTTATGAAGCAACACGGCCTATGTCACCCACAAGAATCTTTGTTCAGTTGGTGTTGTAATATTTTCGTTAGAGCTGTTTTTATGATTTTTTCAACGTTGGGTAAATTTTATGCTTACATTCAAACCTAAATTAAATGTACTTTCATTTAACTTACAGTTTTATCATTGCGTATAATAATAGGTGGTTCATCTGTCTACTTAAATATGTATTTGTTTTTAACCGCCAATTGTCAAGGCACTATTAAAGTCCAAATATGGCTATGGGGCAGGTTTTCCAAAATTTCACGGGGCAAGAATTCCAACAACATCTTGTATATAAACGTGCTCCAACCTTTATAAGATTCCAAAAATATAATTATTATTTAATGTAAGACCAAGCAATCTAACCATACGTTAAGTTCAGAATGTAAAAAGTTTTGTTTTCCATTAAAAATTGTTTACATAGTAATAAAAAGAGAGCTGACATAAATCGTACTATTCTGAAGCTATATACGTGGCTCTAACAACTGTCGAGAATGGATTTTTAGTAGCGTAATAGCATCCAAAACTCAAATATTCCCAATAGATAGTGAATAATTGCACTGTAAAATATTAATATGTCATGTTGCCCCCAAAACTTTGGTGTAAATTGGCTGCCTGAGAAAAAAAGAAGCAATCTCACCAAACTTCAGTGCTTGTGATATGTTTTTTTTTGCAATCTTTAGCAATACTTTAGACAACCCCTAGAAAAGAGCATCAAACTACGGCTACTTAAAATGTGAAGTTACTCATTTGCTTGATTTCAAAGTAATCCTGATGATAATGACCTTTATTGAAATTTGTTGAAATAAACTGTTTGTGCAATACATTTTCTTTATTTACGACAGTTTTGACCATTCTGAGTATAATCTATTGGGTTATTTTAGTTTACAATAAAATGTATAAAAAACACAACACATTGTTTTTTAAGTGTGTTAAATATTTTCAAGATTAGTTGGAAAATTTGCCACATCCATTTTGGGCAGTTACTTTACAATAAATCTGCGTAAAAAATTTAAAAAAAAAATCAAATGTGTTAAATCTTTTAAAAAAATAGTTGGTAAATTTGCCCTATCACTTTTTGGCAGTCTGGGAAAATATACTCCTTATACGCGGCACGTTTTCCATGCTCAACGTGCTTGCATTTAACCTCTCGCTGCCGAACAGTGCATTTACATTTTAGAAAAGTAGCAATGTTAGTTTATAGATAGCCATGTGAGGCATGAAATGATAACAAATTTTCTTCAAAATAAATAAAAGTGAAAAATATACAACCAAAATAAGAAAACGTGGAAAACTAACCCCGGTCTCCCCTACATATTTTGTCATTCAATATAGTTTTCGGCGTGTTCCCAATAGCGCATGGATGCAAAAAGTTAAAAATCGTCTCCTCTCGCGAACGTCAGTTGTGTTGGTAAAGCATAAACTTGTGTGTTCGTATGTCATCAACACAATTCTTGTATTGAAAAACAAAATATCGTAATGATGCCATTTTTACATAATACCTGTATATCATACACAATACCTAGGTATCGTTTCTTTTCAATCATTCTGTATAATACACATAGCATATAAGGGTATTATCTAGATAGAAATATTTTGGGTAAGGTATAGAATACTTTTAAGTGATAAATCTTAACATAAACTATTTTTCTGATATGTTTTGATGTTACATAATTACAAAAATTCAATTTTGCAAAAATATTTCTTGGAGTTAAAGTGCAGAGCATTATTTTTAATAAAAAACTACAAATTAACGATTAAAATGAAAAAAAGTTTAATTTGTGTAAAAAAAATCTCGCTTGTTTAGTAAGGCACTACGCGTCTTATTGTTTTCTTTATAATACAAACACGCAACTTAATTAGTCTTGTCTTCTGAAGTTTTAATGACGTTAACAAAGCTCGTATAAGAAAAGGTTTTTCATTTTTATTTTAAAAAATAATTTTTTAAGCTTTCAAAATTAAAGTATACTTTAGAATTTCAGTTAAAAATTAATACATTATACACAAACGGATTTTATCGATTTTTTTAATATTGATAAATGCTTCAGCTAAAAATAATAGTTTATGTAAATATTATAGATGTTAAATTAGATATTATATTATCTAATAAAAATGTTTGGATTAAATTGGTTTTATACACGGTTGTCTAAAATGACCTGTCATTTTTGAAACACCCTGTATTATATTTTGTATTTTAGCAAATATAATATAATGATGCAAAATTAAGTTTAACATATGCACTACATAACAGTTATACACCAGCTGTATTATTTTTTTTAACTTAATTTAGTAATCAGTTGCTATGTAATAATAATGAGCCTAAACAAAATAACTACATTTAAGTTTTCACTCAATTAGTTTACATCATGACGAAATGTACTTATAATTAACGGTAAGCAAACTTAAGATTGTTAAATCACGTATTAAAGTGAAAGTCGTTTGCACGCAACTGAGGGATTCTAAAATATCTCTATCAGTTTGACAAACATGTAAATGTTATTTGTGCTAAAATACAGTTTTATTTTTTGCATATGAAACTTTTAGTTATACCATGAAACAATCAAACATCATAGTTACAAAAGATTCTTTTGGTTTGAATAAATATATGTTAGAAATAAGTTTCCGAATGTATTTTCATACAACCTTCTGGAATTGTGGGATTAAAACTAATATTATTTCTTATAGTGACCGTGAAGGAAAGTTTTTGGTTATAATGGTGTGGAACTACACTGTTAAAAATTTGTGCTTGGTTTCACCATGATATTGGTTCCTAGTAGCTGCAACGGCTAAATGGTGAAACTTTCCACCATATTTTTGGTATTCGGTTGAACCATTTCTCAGGTTTTTGTTTCCAAATCCAGAAAAATGGTTCAACCAAACATTGAAAAAAAGGTGAAACATTTCACCATTCAACCGTTGCAGCTACTAGGAACCAATATCATGGTGGAACCAACCAATATCATGGTGAAACCTAGCACAAAATTTGTAACAGTGTAGTTAAAACTGATTGATGATAAAACATACTGGAATAATAGAGCGATGAAACAATTAAGTAAGAAAAAAATCTGGCGAAAAAAAAAGCTTTCCTATTCTCCCCCAGTAAGCTATGGCCAGTAAGACTATGTAAAAAAGTGCCTTTTGGTGAAAATTTCCCTGATATTTAGTCAAAGCAACCATAGTTTATACTGCATTTTAGTATTTGTTTTTTCTATAACTCTGTAACTTTGGTATTCAATTAATTTTGGCTAACTAAAGTTTTATCTTATTAAGAGCATTGCTGTAAATTTTTGCATCCGACACTTTAGCATTAGTTTTCTAAGTTCAGCTGTATTTTAAACTTGACGTGTAAATCTAATAGATTTCGATCTGTTTGTATCTTGATTAACAATTATACTTATAAACATATTATCAATAACATTTCTGTCAAGCCAATGGTAATGCATCAAACTAGGAAAACGCAAATATGAGAAAGAGAATGAACATATTTCTGCAATTTACAAATGAGCACTCAAACTAAGATTAAAAAGTAAAGAATAAAACTACAAATTGGAGTTAGAAGAGCTCATTACTTTCTTGCAAATACTCTGCGCTTAACATTTTAGTTTACGTAATGATGATTGCATTCGTGTGCCATAGTTGAAAATTAAATACGTCCCTTTCTTCCATGCGTTTTAATTTTTTATTACTTGATCATTAAAACAATTTGATTATCTTTTTTTTAAAACTATTGAGTTTGTAATCAACGTTGTTCTGATTTGTTGAAAAATACATTATGCTTTCTGAAATATTTACACATGCATAAATAAATTAAAATTATGTGTATATTACAATTATTTTAACGGAACAATTATTTTGATCGTTGTCCTAATTGACTTTTAATACGCAACCATAGCGTTTAGATATTAACGTTTTTAGATATTAACAAAGCTAAGGCAGAAAAAAAGTTTGTTATCTACAAAATAAATTATTTCCAAAAATGAATAAAGTGAGAAAGATTTGATATCTATAAAAACAAAATCTTACATAATAAAAATAATACTAAACTTTATTTAAATTTTAAAAATATCAACAGTCACGATACCGTAAAAATAGAAATTAATCTCCTTTAAGTTTTTTTTTATCTAATGTCAGTTCGTCTAATGAAAAGTGGGAAGGGAGATGCGCGATTAACATATTTCAGAGCAACATCTCTCCCATTATAGCCCACATTTGCATAAAACTCTTAAAACTCTCAGAAACTTCGGAGATAGAGAGTGAAAACTCCCTACACTCTTTATATTTCATCCGCTTCTGGGTATTATTAAGGGGAACGGAGGCTGCTGTAAAATGACCGCATCTTCCCAGCTGAACTGTTTTGACATTCAGATCCCATGGCACCCGTTATGGTGTACTTGCATTTATTTTTGAATATATGCCATAATTTTTTACAAAAAGATGATAGTAATATAACGGCTTGTGTACTGAGTCATGGTATTTTCGCGATTGCTTATGTGTTAAAGATGTGTTAATAACGTCTTTCGATATGTTAATAATCATGTTCAAAAACAAATTCAGTTTCCATAAAGTATAAGTTCTAGTAAGCTAATAAATTAAATCGTCTTTTCGTTCATAAACAAGTTCAATTCGTCTTTTTAAGACGTTCAAAACCAAATGAAATTTTTAAATTCGTTGATAATCAAGTTCGAAAACAGATTCAGTTTCAATAAAGTTCTAATAAGCAATTAAGGCAAATAAGATATATAGTATATTTTGATTTCTCAAAAAAGTCCTCGTGGAATATTTTATAGTAACATATGTTAAGAATTTGTATAGTATTTTGTTAATAACTTCTACACTGAGTTGTACTTAAAAGTTTATCTAGGTAAGTTTTGTTAAAGGTATTCATCAGTAAGCAAAGAAATGCAAGGAGTAAGCATATACAGAAACTGCAAATGCATTGCCGTCAAAAATAACTGAAAAATTATAATTTGAATTCATGTTTAAAAGCAACCACCGTCGAAATTTATAATTTGAGTTATGGATATGGGAGAGCGGGTCTTAAAAATATCGTGGAGAATGTAATGGTTCGTGTTTAGTATTTATTATAGGGTATTTCATGCTTAAATTTATAATACATTGGGTTAAATGTTTTACAGTTTTAAGGCTGGAAGTCGAAGGTTAGCAAAGTTTTCTTGAGATGATTTTAGAGAATAAGTTATTAGTGTGGTGATTAATTTTAAAACTGTACTGAAACATTGATGTAATTATAGTACTTTAAATATTTTCTTTCATTTTTTAGCATATTTTTTATAACGCTTTATAACGTTTTTGAATGGTTTCATTTATTTTAGTAATGAGTATATTTTCTTTCAACTACAAATAATCGCAAGACACTCTTTTCTTTAAAAGTGAATAATGCAACTTATTACTTGAATTACTTTGTATCTACAAGCAATAAAAATTCGAATTTATTCCATTCAGCGATATTATTTAAAATAAATCTTGCCAACCATCAATCTTTTTTAAAGATACATTTTTTTATCTTTTAGATAATGTCTTGAGACTTGAAATTTATACGAAGAAAATATTTTGTTGGTTGGTTACTTCTTCCGATGACTACTTATTTTGAAACTTTGAAACAGTTTGATCAAGATAAAAAAATATATCAGGTGTCACTTTCAGTTATATTTTATTTTTGCTGAAATTTTCCTCTTCAAAATGAGATTTAATAACTAGATAAGCTTACACTAGGCAACCGAGATTACCGTAGCCTTTATTGTTGTAGAAAAGTCACTTTTTATAAACGGAGGCATCAAATCAATGACGTGATGCAAGTAGACAGACTATCTATTAATAAAATCTCAGGTTTAGTAAAGAAACAGGATGAATGGCAAAAAAGGTCGCTTTTTTTGGCAACGTATCTCTAATTTAGTCTAAACATTAATATATTAGCCGATAATTTAAAGTTATTTATAAAATATTTGTGTCATTAAAGAACTTGGACTTTTTAATTAAATTATTACCACACAAAAACTCATTTTGTTTAGATAAAATAAATGAAACGCAAAAACTTTATGGTATATGGTTTCGAAAACACGCCAAGTCATGGCGCCAAACCCATGTAACTTGGGTAGGGAAGTTGGCCTCCTTTTAGGTTTGCCAATATACAGTGTATTCTTATTAAAAGTCGTTGAATAAAATTCTCGGTTAATGCATTTAAAATGAGAATTTCGAGGAAATAAGACCTGAAACCAATGTTGAGGCTGTGTTCGCTAGGAAAGAAAAAGCTTGGCGAACCGAATTACCCTCCAGAAACAAATCAATGAAAACCTCATTAGCAAAAGCATAAAAATGCCGCCTAAAAATCCGGGACATTTTAAAAGAGAAATTTTACAGTGTCAGGAAATCCGTTCACTCTAGGTAGAATAGTAAATCAATTCTATTCTGGAGGAATTTTCGTAGCACCAGAATTTCAAAAGAAGGGCTCATTTTAATAGTGAACTAACTACCATTTAAAAAAAATTAAGTTTCTACTATATCAAATATAACTACTTTTTTTATAAATATCAATACCGAATATTTATTATAGTGCTTTTGGGCTCTATCAGTCCAGTTGGCTAAGAGCTGGCTTCTCAGACCTAATGATATTAGGAAGCTTGCTATTAAAAATTCAACAAGAAAGTCAACCAAATTGCAATTCAACAAGAACATTTTTGTGAAAGTTCATGGTTCACTTTAAACGGATGATTTGAACGGGGGGAGGGGGTGCTTGGTTTGTTTGTGGGGTAAAATACAATATCTGACGTAGATGTAACGTCACCGTAAGCATGACTGTTCCAGATGTAAATTCAACGTAGTCTAATGTCCTAACGACGTAGCTTACGATTTCAATGTAAAGTTGCGCTTGTTTATCTCTCTAGAGTTAGGGATAGTCATTGAGGTACCCAAAAGGTACTAAAATGACATGTTTTTTTATCGAAACAAATATTTGTCACTTAATTTCAATTAAAATTTATTATTACATTTAAGGCTTTTTTTAAAAAAAACTCTACCATATGTGTAACTCTAGTGCCTTATTAATGCAACAAATTTAACCAAAATGGGATTGGGTAAGGTTTGAGTTAAACCACTTTTAGTATAAGATTTTTAAATGATATACTACGAAATTCTTTTATGCATTAGATAAATAAACAAACCAGAAAACTGCTGTTTTCCTGAAACAATTTAGAAGCGTTTTTGCATTTACCTAAAGTATTGCTTAAACTATCTAGTGTTTAAGTATAAAGTAGATACTTCATGGAAAAAACATAAAATATATAAATTTCATAATATTATACTAGATGAATCGCAGTCTCGGAAAATAAATTAGTTTTATAAAACCTTATTTCTGATAATTTAAACAATATTGCAAGAATAATAAACGCTTCTTTCATTAGTTTTTATAAAAACATTGTATATTAAAATATGATAAAGATATTGTAATGTAGTTTAGATGTTTTGGTTTTAAAGATATTATATAAAGTGTTTTTGAATGCGTTGTTTATTTAACAGTTATCTCAGACATCGTCACAAGTTACTTTAGTAGGAAGTTAAATTAGTAGAACTCGGCAGATTAGATAAAGACGAAAGTAGGTAGCTGTTTATGCCTGAGTTTCATTTTAATACTAGTAATTTTAACGAAAAACTAAATTGAAGAAAAAAACAACCGTAGAATAGAGTGATATTGAATTCTTAGGTTAAAAGATTAAACTCTTATTTCTTAAGTGGAAAAAGCTTTTTGAATGTTATTAAATATAGAGGCATTTGAAGCAAACAATGTTATTTCCTTAAGTAAAAAATAATTCGATGTGTACAAGTTGAATTCTTTTAACCGTTGACATAGTACTTAGTATCATGTTATTAATATCCTACTTTGCTTTTGTAATTTCACTGTAAATGGAAAATAATTTTATTTTAGAAAATGTTAAAATTTCTAAATTAGACAGAAAAATGTTTTCGAAACGTTGGTTTTAAGCCTTTGGTATAAAAACTATGCCGTATATGTTGTAAATTAAAGGTATTAGTGCTAAAAAACCTTTGATTTCAAATGTATCATTTGATAATAAAAGGGGATTTTGAATTTTACAATAACTATTGCTTGCGTAGTTTACATTTTTTTTGTAACGAATTTATTTGTATTAGAAAAAATAATAAATATCCCAGAGTTTAAAAAAACCTAAATAAACTTTCAATTTGCATAAGGTTTTAATGAAGAGGAAAAAAACCTTTTTCCTAATAACTGTATTGTTTATGTTAAAATGCAGTACTTATTTGTCATTTTTGAATAAAGAATAAACAATTATCTGAAAGAGTTATAACTTTATTTTAAAAATTATTATCAGTGTTTTGCAAATAAATCATACATTTATTGGGGGTTAAAAACAAAAAAAAATTAATTACAAACCTTCGACATTAAAACCGTAGATTTTAATTTAATTTTAGAAAACTGAATTTGCTGTGGAAATAGTTTTTTGTAAAATATTGCCTTGCCAAACACAAAGAATAAACAACTAAATCCAGAGGAATTTATCATTAATAATGTCTAACAATGATGGGTGTTTCAAAGCAACAAAGACTAAAGAAATAAGAAAAGTTAATTATTTTGTTTTAATAAGATTGGCTATTCTCCGTTAAAAAATTTCAAGCAAATGCTTGTTTTATAATTATAAAATGATCGATAAGTAATCCAGTATCATAAATTTAACCGAAACTATCGAAAAAAGTTATTTTTTGTAATCGATGACAAAGTTGCGCCTTTTTAATGCATAAAACCGCTTAGAATTCATTATCTTCTTAAGTATTCTTTTTTATGTTGTAACGTCGCAGAAGAGGTCACATTAAGAACAAATTTAATTGAAGTTTCGTTTAAAAAATAATTTACTGTAATGTATTGAAGTAATTATACTTAAAAACATTTAATTCATTTCTAAAGATAATCTGAATCTGTAGAATAATTTTTGTAAAATATGGTAGCAAAAAGATAAGCTTACAGCCTGTATGATTTTGCGATAATGTATTTCTGATAAAATTGTGCGTTTTTACAAGAATTTAATTGTTAACAGGTTCAGCATTATAGTCATTCATTTTAAATATTTGATATCGAAAATTTTACTGAAATTATGAAAGCAAATGTTCTAATATTAAATATATTGCTTATATTAAAAGGAGGCCCAGTGGCTTAGTGGTAGTGCTTCGCATTGCCACGCCACAGGTCCGGGGATTGAATCCCGGATCGGGAGAGGTTGACCCATCCTTTCACCCCTTGAGTGGGTCGATAAAATGGGTACCAAGCATGCTTGGGAACTAAACACTGGGAATTCCGCGTGAGGCTGACCACCTCACCGAGATATATGCCTAGCACCCCAGAGCCTTAGGTCGCGAAAGCTGAAATGGGAACGGCAGGCCTTGGCCCACTAATGGGCTGTTGCGCCGAGAAGTTTAGTTTTTTTTATTTTAAAAGATATTTTTATTTTTTAAAGTTATGTTTAGATAAATTCATATAGTAATAGCATCCATTACACAAATATCTAACATTATCTATATAACATTTCCCTTTAAAACTTTTTATACCTTTTAATACAGTTTTTTTAAACACACTCTTTTTCATTGACAAATCTACTAGTTTACTTTTATTTTCTACTAGATTACTTAGTATTTTCTTTAAACAAGTATTTAGAAATTATCCTGAATTTCAAACGCTGAAGTACTTTTAGGAAAAATCTTAGAAGTTTGTCCACATTCTATCTTTGATGCCCCACTCTTTTCCTGTAGATAAATATTATTTCTTGTTTTAGACTGTTTAAATTGGATGAAACTGATGTTTAAGTTTCTAAAAGAATATACTTTGAAACAAAAATTTTATAACAGTCTTTTCGAAAACTTTTTGGTTTGTAGTAGGATATGTATCAAGGGCTAATATTTTATGAAATATATATTTATTTTAATGAAAGTATTTATTTAAACTGAAATAATTCTTATATAAAAATACAAAATGCTTAATCCACTTTTTGTTTATTAAATGCTATTTAAAATACCAATGGGAAAATTTTAGTTTCTCCAACCCTAAAAGTTGAAATAAAAACTACCAAAAGATTTTAGATTTGGTAGGAAAAGAATTTTCAATTATTAATAATGAATTAGTTTCCTTCAATTTTTTTGAAGTAAAATAAAATAATCAATATATTTGTTAGAAATCAGAAAAGTGAAATTCGGGAAAGTCCCCTTTCAAACGGGCAAAATACCGTTTGAACGGGGAATCCCCCTTTTTTCAGGTCAAGTACTTTTTTGCGCGCATGCGCAGTAGTAGCACCTAGTAATATTTCTGTAGATTTTCTATTTAGAACCAATTTAGATTTCGTAGAAGTAGGCTGCTTGCATGCAGCTCTTTAGATCAAATATATGTAATCTTGTATGTTTCCGTGAGAACTGTGCTTAATGTGTTGTGCTTAATCGTCCAAATAAACCTTCTACAAAGTAGCTTGTAGACTATAGTTATTCAACACCAAGGCAACGGGTAGTTGCCGCGAACCCAAGCAACACAATTTTACAATATTTTTTTAAAAATAAGGACGGGTTAAATAATTAAAATACAGCACTTGAAGAATCCAACTCGATATTTGTTTCATTCAATCACATTTACTTATAATAAATCTAGGTACATTGAAACATCAAAAATGCAAATGTTGTTAACACAAACGAATCTTTATCTAATTGAAAGACTGATATTTTTCTTTTGATCATCACACAAATTGCATTCCCTTTAAAGTATTTTACGGTAACGCATCTACCATCTACTACAAGTGTCCCACTTAAAAATCCATCGTATTTGCGCTTAATGCTTTGAAGATAAATGTTGCCCAAGGCATCTACTTTGAAGGCACTAAGCCTCCTGCCCTAATAGGTTTTAAAGTCTCAAAATAACTTTTGGAACCTGAGCCGCATTGCTTATTTTGCTAGATGCCAAAACGTGTAAATCTGCAGCAGCAGAAAGATGTTGTCTAATGTTTTAACCGAGGAAATTGGACTTTTTTCTTTTAAAGTATAGCAATAAAAGATATCATATATTTTTCTCATTGTGCTGTTCAATATATTTGTAGAAGTATTTCTTAAAGTTTGTTAATTTGCGTTATTCGAAGAAATTTTGTTGAGGTTGCATATTTTTTTTTCTATAAATGATTTTAAAAAATACATGAAACACAAATACACATTAAATAAGTCAAGCTATAAAAGGTTGCAAAAAGAAATTTTTATGGAAAACAGAACCTTTTGGGAATATTTTTCTGATTTTTATTTATTTCGATTTGAATGCCAACTATGACAGAACAAGTATAACAATAAAAATAGCTATCTTATAGAAAATTCAACTAAAATTACCCTTAAAATATATATATATTTTTTAAAATTAAGGTATTAGTTTTGGATTAAATTGAACGTAGTTCAGAAATCCAGAAAATTATATGGTCAAATAAATTTAACCTCCTTACCAATCGCTGTATAATACTCTGTAAAACATTGGTACATCGTTTCTGGGTGAAAACTCTGAAAACGAACCATTTGACGCGAAAAACCTCGAAAAAAATATTGATGAACTTTTTTAAAACTTTGGATTTGAGTTACACTTACATACTACTTTAGAAATATATCATCGGTCCAGATCATACAATTAATATTAATTATTCTGATAGTAAGTCTTAATTTAATAATGATTCATTTAGAAAAGTTTTAACCCCAAAAATTAAGATAAGAATATTTTATTAGCTTGTTACACTTTAATAAACTTTCAGCTTCTTTTTATTATATTAGTTCACAGTAAAATATAGTGTTACTATAATGCACTTCTCTTATATTTATTCAATTTATTCTTATATAATTAAAACGTCATGTCCATGGATACAAAAATCATGCCCGTGGAACAAAAAACCACGGACGTGATGTTCACAGACGTGACAAATTACATGTTTCATCTTTGTAAAACATGGTATGTTCATATTTGAAATTTAAGTTTAAATAATTAAGCTCTTTGTGTCTTATGCTACACGTAATTAAATGTGAATAGACATTTGATTAGCTTACCTAAGTCACAGACGTGATGCACCCATCTTGACCTTTCACTAAATCTTAATTTGGGACAAGCATTTAATACTCAGTAATATAAATACAAATTAAAAAAATAAATATAATATTTTCCCAAAATGTTCTTTTCTCCAATTCTCTAATTTAAAAGTGAATTAATATCTTATAAGTTGGATATAAACTGCCAAACTCCACTGACAAAACTTTGGAACACACCACGGACATGACATATCATACTCTGTGAACTCAAAAAACTATAATAAAATAAGAAATCGTGTATAATTCTTTCTGTCCTATATTCTATAAAGTGTATTCTCATTTTTCCTTAACTTACTTTGCTTTTAAAAGCCTATATTACTTTTAAAACTGGCAGGGAAAAGAATGGTTCGTTTTGAGAGTATTCACCCTTCTACGTAAAGACGGTAGCAGCATGTGATGCCACTGTATTTAAATTACCACTACATTACACTGCCACTGTGAGTTTGCGGTGTTTGTGTATGGAGTAACTTAACACACCGCTAAATAAGAAAATCTTGCGGTGTAACGTTGAACCAGAAATTTAGTGGAGCGTAAAAAAGGTGAAAGTACATGCTTTCACCGGTTTTGCTTTGTAACGTTCCATCACATTTATTACAGTGTGCACAAAAATCCTAATAATAAAATGATATTTTAAGTAGTTAATGTCACTACGTGGGAATTTGTGAACGTACTAGTATACAGGTATTCTGTTTAATTATTTCCTGATACTAAAAAAATGTAGGTTACTATTCCCATAAAAATAGTTTCCCCCAGTTTAATGGAGCAACGTTACACCAAGTTACACCAAAGTTTTATTGTGTAGATAACTAACAAAATTGTTGAAACAAAAATAATGTAAGTAATCTATTCAGTCTAAATCTTATTTCATAAAGCAAACATCCTATAATCTAATCTGCTGAATTAAATGTGAATAAGTCGCCTATTAAATCCACGACATTCTTAACTTAATCTATTGCTATTTGCTTTCTAAACGCATCAAAATATCGCATTTTATCACAAAAGCCGTTAAAGCAACAGCCAAAGAAGGAGGAGATTAATACATTGTATACGACGCTTTGATAATTACTCACTTTGTATTAAAATCAACGGTGCAACAAAAGCGTGTCGTGACATGAAAGTTTTTTTGTGTATTTTTACGGCGAGGAAGATTAAATTCCGTTTACTTTATCATGTTACATGCACACGCATAGAAGGAAATTTTAATTAGGATTTCATTTTTGCATGAAAAGGAAGTTTCTCAAGCATTTGTGTAACCTTGCAGAATTGTGTTTTTTCTAACGACGCGACTTGTCACACTGTGGAAGATATTATTCAAGGCTTATTTTGTTTGTAAATGAATTTAATTGATGGACAAATAGCATAAATCATAGATATAATGAGTAAATTGTGCTTAAATTTGAAATTTTATTTTTTATTTTTTAGTTTTCTAATGTAATTAGTGTAAAGAATAAGTATGTAAAAGCCTAATTGTAACATTTCGGATGTGTTTCGGATAGTATTAAAGCTTGTGAAACGATATACAGATTAAAATCTAAAAATGAACGATATTTTTTTCTTGCACGTCTATTGAAAGTATTTAGCATTAAAAATAAAAATAAAAAACATGGATGTAGTGCTTCTATGTAAAAAAATTGACAAATATGGAATAACCTCTACAGGCTAAATTATTTGAAGCAAATTAGGTTGCAATAAGATTAAAAAAAATCATGTAAACATTTAAATTCTTTTTTTTTATCATAACTGTGATTTCAAACATCAAACCAAGAAATTGTCTCGAAATAATGCAAGAAAAATAAAAATATTTTTCAGACAATAATTTAATTTATTTGGTAGTCCCTTCTTAAATCTTAAATTGACATTAGAAGTGCAAAAAATATTTTTTAATATTGTATTAAACTAGCTTTGAATGAATATCTTTTCACTTTAAGTATTCTCTTAGAACGCTTGTTGCAATAAATTAAAAACATTTAAATTTTGTAAACGTAGCAAGAATTACAAATCTAAACTAAGTGAACAAAACCTATGAAGAGATTTTGTTCTTTTGAACCACTTTTGTCTTCATGGTCAATAAAGTTTTCAAGGCTGGGGAGCCCAGTAGGTTAAGGCGTTCGCCTTGGATGCGGAAGGTCCCATGTTCGTTTCAGGGAATCGCCGAAATAACTGCCGACCTATGAACTTCCCGTGCAGCTAAAAATGTCCGACGAATAACACCCCATGTAGAGGGAGTACCCGTTAAATATTTTCCAAAGTTTCAACGCTGCTTTCGATGTCGCCCTTAACGGTTACGTTGGGAGCCTACTCAGGTGTCGGTTCGTCACTTGTCTGTGGTTCTAAATTACGACTCCGATAGCCCTCGTGTAGCTCTAGCGCGACGATAATTCAAACTAGCCTAAATAATAAAATTTGCAATTTCTTAGTTTTTCTATTAACTGCGATTTGAAAGAATAATCGCCACGTGAAAATAAGCTTTCGGCATAAGTTAAACTAAACAAACAATGTATAAGACATGTGATTATCCAAATTTGGATGCGTCCGGTTATATTCGTCATCTTCTCAACTTTAACAAAGGTGCAAATAATACAAAAATTATAGTTAGTAAAATACAAATTAGTCTAATTTTTAGATTTCTTGTATCTATTTCACATTTTTCACTTTTATTTTATTTATACTCACTAAAAATATTGATTGTGTGTGTCAAATGGTTTTTAATCCCAATCATTTTTGGAAAGATAAATAAATTATGTATAATAAAAATAAATTGTAAGAATTTGACTTGACTATCGTTATTATGTAACATCATTTATGCATATTTATGAGATACGGGCATATGTATGTTACATTGAACCAAATAATTATTATTTTATTTGGAAAGTACAATAGCATTTTAAAATGAAAAGTAATTTTAACAGCTTATTATTTTATTGGATAAGATTTACAAATTTAATCCTCAAATGCAAAAACTCCTTTATTTCCTACTTATATCGTTAAATTCATTAACTATGCAAAAAGCATAAAACTTTGAATAATTGAAAAGCACAGAATTTCACAAAAGATTTGTTTGCTCAAAAAATTAAAAACACACAAATATTTTATAAATGATTAAATTCATAATAAAGTAACAATGTCAACTTAGAATCCAAGTCATGGTCTTATTTTCTTATTTGGAAATTTTAACGCATTGTTTATAAGATTGTTTTACTACATGATGCTAAAATAATGCTCCTTTTTGAATATTTAATTTGTAAGATTTCTTTTTGTAAGTCCTTTTGTATTTTCTTATGGTATTTCTTATGTTACATAAGTGTTTTACTTATTCCTTGAATTATAATAAATTTATTATCAAATATAATTCTAATCTTACGTTAAAATGTTTAAAAAAAATTAAGAAATATTTACTTACATTTTGCATAACTATTAAGAAGAGGGGTTAACTCATTTTTTTAAAACTTAAGTGTGACAAACGTTTATGGAAAATTAAGATAAGATACTAATATATTTATATTGTGCATAATAGATTAAAAAAATATTTTTGTTTTACCTCTGTTTATTGGGAATTTTTAATAATTTCTTTATAGTTTTGTTAAATTTATTTATGATATTTTTATTGCGTTATTGGTTGACTAAAAATATTTGATAAGAATTTACATATTTATAGTATGAAATAATGTTAAGTCTTTAAATGAATTTTTACATTTATGCGATATAAACCTTGCTTGAATTTATAAAATTTGTTTAAAGTTTTAAAGCTATCTTTGCTTTAAAATATATTTATGAGAAAAAGAATTTAAGTTTTAAATTGACTATACAAAGTTCGAATTTAATTTAAAATGTATTATTAAAAAATAAATGATTTTTATGAAGTGCAGAAAATAAGTTTCTTTTTGTAATACTTTGTATGGTCTTTAAATTTACCCCCGATAAAAACGTAGTTATGTTGAATATTACAATCCTTTTTTATTAGAAGAATACATTATTATATTAACATAAATATTTTATGGTTATTTCTCGTAGTTAAATAAACATTTTTGCAATGTTTCAAAGGGATTTTTTAATGAATTCTTACACTTAAACTTAAAACTATTTGGAATGCTGCATAAAAATGACAGAACATTTTGTTAGTTGCCACTGATTTTGCTTTATAACGTCCTTGAAATTTTTGATAGTGAATAATTCAACAGACCAAATTCCAATTCGAATCTAGCATATCCGGATTTAAATTTTGAAAGCATCATTTCAACTTTTGATAATTATTCAAAAGTTTTATTAATAGGTATGAGGAAGTATTAGTTCGCTGCAAATAAGTATAAGGAAACATATAATTAGTATAAAATATTTTTTGTTGTAATATCAATGAATTATGTCGGACTAAATTTATAAAATTTGATGCGATGTCTGTGTTGTCTTTTTTACTTGTTTAGTATCAAACTGAATCGAGATAGAATGTACTACTATCTGATGATATTTTTTGAAGTATAATATCTACATTTGTTTAAAGGTTTAAATTTATGTAAATTACATATGTGTCCGTCCCTTACATATATCATGCAAATTCCAACTTACCTTTACCACTTATTTATCAAAACTTGCTATTAAATAGCTCATAATTTTTTTTTTTTTAATTTCATAAGTTTAAATAATGATGATCATCTAATGGTGTAAGTAATACACTGCTAAATACATTATTTAAAAGAAATCTGATACCTCTTTTTATAGTTATTTATGGATTTTTCTTACGTGGACTTCTTTTGTATTTCGGACTATGCCGCATTCATTAAGTTATTAATAATAACCTATGTTTAGTATTAATAATGATTTAAAACCATTAGTATTAATTTTAAACCATTAGTTATTAACTATAATATCCGTTAGCATTATAATTACCAAATTTATCACATTGATCTGCCATATTTCGGACTATGCCGCATTCATTAAGTTATTAATAATAACCTATGTTTAGTATTAATAATGATTTAAAACCATTAGTATTAATTTTAAACCATTGGTTATGAACTATAATATCCGTTAGCATTATAATTACCAAATTTATCACATTGATCTGCCATAATTATTTTCATAATCACTTCATGATTATGTTTTTTCCAACCTATTGCTATATTATTCTTATTATTTCCTATTCCTATATTTACATAACACAAATATTTATGTTAAAATCTATTTGGAATTTCTCTAAAAAAATAAAACATTTTACAAAAGAAACTTTTTTTATTCTACATCGAAGTTTCATTGTATTATAATAAAAACCGTGCTTGCACATTTCCCCCGTGTTTATATCACTGTTATTATGTTCTGCAGGGAAAGGATCGATGGTTGCAGCCGAACTATGGAGCTATGGCTGTCGATGCCTGCTGCCCTCTATTGGATGATTCCGGCACTAATATTTCTTCTCTCCCATGCTACTGCGTTTGGTAAGGACGAATTTTTCATTGATTTATAAAATATGCGGAATCTCAGCATTTAAGAAAAGTTTGTGTAGAAGTAAATTTTTTTACTTGCAATATATTGAAATATTTACAAAATATATATTTTTTTAATTTATAAATATTCGTAATTTAATTTGTATTTGTGTAAAAAACTTTCCTTCTTCAAAACTTATGTACATTTAAAAAAATGTTAATAAAGGTAATTGGTAAAAACCCTAAATAAATAGGATTGAGTTATTTAATATGACTTTTCTCGAATTTATGTAAAAAAGTAAAGCAAATATACAACTCTAGTTTTATTTAACAAATAGTTAAAAAATAAATAAATACATAATTGAATACGTAAAGTTATTTTTATGATACTGATGATTTTTTAAATATTTCTTTGAAACAATCTAAGCTGTTGTTAAATATCTTTTTCTAATAAAATAAGAAAACATAGGAATGGGCACGACACATAAAACTTCACTTATTTTATTTTTCAAGTAAAAAATGCAAATAGTTCTTAGACATTTGTCTTGCTTTACGTTTTTGAGTTTATTATGTTTGGATTTTTAACCCCCACAGTAACTGTTACATGAACATTAAAATTTAATTATTAATTGTCAAAGTTAAATAGGAAGCGAATACTTTAATATCGTATTTTTTAAGATCTTAAAGTTAATGCATTATTACTATTGGGTTATATTTTATTGTTAAATTATCGTTTAAAATTGAATATATATCGTTGGTTTATCGTGAAATGTTATAAAAAAATGTTAAGTGGATTAGGGCGATCGAAAATCTTTGGCGATATGCTTGGTGGTCTTTAGCGATAATATACGTGAACATACCAAGGTTCAAACAAAAACTACAATGGACAACTGGAACAGCCACACCTTAACGAACTGTGTCAAACGTTGTCTTATATACCACAAACAAACCACATGGCTGCTAATTCGTCTAATTTAGAACTGCCCTGCCTTTGGTGAAGTCACAACACTTCACACATTGCATTCTATACCATAAACAAACCATGCTCCGCCTCGTTTGAATCGTCCATAGTGGAAACATTTTATCAGCACTACTTTTTACCTTCGGTTTTCATTGGTTTGAGAGTGCTAAGGTCTGGTACAACACGTTCACAGAGTATTTTACAGGTAGACGGAGAAAAGAATTAAAATAAACAATCCTAAATTAAAAATACAAAATATTGTCCCCCCCCATGCCCTCTAATTATGGTTAAACAAGTTTGAGATGGAGATTATTTTAGATTTTAGAAACGTATTAATAATAACGATGTATTATGACAGGATTTGATAGCTATTAACGAGTAAATAGTGGCTATATTTTGTTCAGAGCTTTAAACTCAATTAATATTTCTCCGAAGCTTTCAACTACGATTGCATGTTTTCCAAGCTAGTTTTATTTAATATTCTGAGGGATAAGTAAATGACAAAAGTGTCAAAAGTTTATCATTGTTCAGATAAGAATTAAAGTTTTTAACTTACTAATTGTTCCAAAAAACTTTTAAAATTATAATTCTGTAGAAAAGAATAATTCTGTAGTTCAAAAATGAAACTAATCCTACGAAAATAGCGTAATTTTTTTCTTCAAATTTCTGAAAAACTACGTCTCTGTGTACTATTTTTGGTCACAACTAGATGGCAGCACTAAATTAAAATGTTTCAATATTTAGTTATTTTTTTAAAAAACAGTTAAAAAATTATCTATATTTATAAAAAGAAATATAAAGAAGACACTAATATTCAGGAGATCACTCTTTTGCAATAAATTCGCCATTTAAAAAACTGTTTTTCTAAATTCCCACCCAAAAAGGGACAGGGAGGCAAAACGGGAATCGGCATCTCCTTAGGAATAGCATTGCTCATTGTCGTAAAATCATAGGATTTCTTGCAATTTTTAATTTGAAAGAAATTTCAGGAGGAGCAAAAATTAAGTATAAGTATGAAAAATCATGTGATTTTTATATGTATGATTGCAATTTGAACATTTTAATAGGATCAATTGTATATTGATATTTTTTAATTATTTAAAATAATTTTTAAAATTTTTAATGCTTGGTCAAATTTACTCGATTCATACTCAGCTAAAAACGAGTGTCGCAATGTAGCTAGTTATTAAATGCATGTTTTCAAAAATATTGGCTATAAGTAGTTTCTTTTTATTCTTCTATATTTCAAGATTTCCTTAAATCAACATGTGTTTTTTTATTTGATACTTTATTTTAAAAAGTATCAATAATAATTATTTCGGATACTTAAAATATCAAAAGAATACTTTAAGTTTGAAATAAAGTAAGATATATTTTAAGTAGAAATTACATTATTTTTCTCCTCAAAATAAAATACTATATTTTGAAAATTATTATGTTTCTAATAATGGTGAAGTTTGACTTTATGTCAATTTTCTCTAAATCAAATAAACACAAATGTAAAATTGACGATTAAAATATATTATTTTGTATTGTATCTTAAATGTTTTATTATACATTCTACCATTTAAAAAATTCTGTTGAATTTTTATTTATTTATTTAGAGTTATATAGCAGTAGCGATTGAAAATGTATATATCAATGAGTTTAAAATAGATAGGACGTAGGGGGATGCCGTCTTGCCAAAATATATTTAATATTATTTTATTTTTTTCATGCATGAGTTGTACACTATTTTACACTCCATCTTCCTAAAAACTTTATTTTTTATTGCACATTGGACCACAGTTTTTTTTTTATTATTTTAAGACTCGAACCTCTCTAAAAATTTATCTTTCTTGACTAAGCGATTCTTACCATAATTTTTTTTCTCCGTAACACATTTTATTCTGTTGTTATCTTCGGTTTTCCTAAAGTGCTAAGAAGTACTTTAAGTATGGCTTTATACTTATAAAAATTTTATCGCCCAAAAATATATTTAAAAAAAAAGTTTATCTATATGAGATGTTTTGTTGGTTTTGATGATGAACATGTAATGTTTTGATAATTTTACAAAATTCTAAGGAATGCTTAACACCATAAGCATTAAAATTGTATCTCTATTATAGTAACTTACTTAAACAAATATATTAAATAATGAGATGACATTTTTGAGTTGCCTTGATTTGTATTTTATATTCTTATAATTAGATTTATGTAACGGACGCATTCTTATAAACGGAAAATGTATAAAATAATGAGATGATATTCGTTAGTTTTCTTGATTTATATTTTATATTCTTATAATTGGATTCATTTAAAACGTCCTAAACCTACTTTTTCCGAATGTTATGGAATAGTGTTTCTGGCATAAAACATAAATTTCGAAAGTTTATAAACAATGCATTTTTAATGATATTTTTTTGATTTGGAAATGATTTTTGATACCATATTTTTAAAAGACACCTAACTCTGACATTCTAGAGACCATTATGGGATTAAAGAAAATAATTAGAAAAATTATGCAGAGAATACACCCATACATTTTTGCTCATTTACCGGCCGTTCGAAATGTTAATATTTATATTTTGAAAGCAAAAATCATATGCTACAAGAAAATAAACTGTTTATGCAATTGAATCTAGAAATAGAAAAATGTTGAACCAGCACCACTTAAAATGCACAAAAAGTATTTTTATAAATATTTATTTCAGTCATAAAGTTTCAAGCGGATAATTGAATGCATATACATGATAGAAATGCTTAATTAGTATCATGCAATACTTTTTTTTTGCAAAATAAAAATATACTTGCTATTTAATATATTTACTTTTTAAACAAAATTTATTATCAATTATTCAACACCATTTTTTTTTAATTTAACTGTCTACAAAAATTGTTTTATGGGATACATTTGCGTGTTTCTAAAAACAATACTTGTATTTTTCAGATGTGAGGTTTAAAAAAATTTAAACTACTTTAAAAAAAGGAATTGGTAAACACACTTAAGGTGTACGTATACACTTGAAACTTCTTTTTTCTAATATTTCACTTAAAAATCCAATTTTTTTATATTTGATATAGTTCATAAGTGTATGAGGGTACGTGTAAAATATTTTTTAAAAATTAAAATGTTAATTAATTAGCATTTTATGCATTAATTAGCATGTTTTTTAAACACTTATAACTCAAGACCTAATTAACTTAGACCTATAAAACTACCATGCAAATTAATCACCAATTCATTCGAAAGTGCGTGAACCTCAAACCAAGTATGTGTCTCTTTTAGTTTTTTTATTTATAATTTTTTATAATAAACAACATAAAAAAAATCTCATTTTTTAGAAAAAACATAACTTTGACCATGCAATATAAAATTAATTTAAAAACCAAATCTTCTTTTTTGAGGTTCACGCCCTCCCCCAACTTATTCCACGAGTAAATAAACAATTCGTTTGTAAAAATGTTAATTTTAACTTTAGTTATCATTGTTTAAGCAAAGTAACACATGAGAAAAATGAAGTTTTGAAAGTTGAAAGTTGAAGAAAATTGAGTTTAAAGGTTATAAAAGCTAACTAACTTTCATGGTTTGGAAGATTAGAAAAACATCTGTAAATTTTTATTAAAGTGGAGTACCAGTACAAACTTTACATCATTTTAAAGAGTAAGAATTGGAGATTCTAATGGATTTAAAAACAAAAAATGCCTAATTTGGTTATTTTTGGCCTTTTCTAGTGTGTATGTATACCTTAAAAAATTTAGTCTAAAAGATGCGCAATTCATTAAATTTGTCCCTTAATTTCATCGATTATTTTGTACTACGCAAGTAGAAAATATAACCGTTTATAAAAATACAAATATAATTTTTCTATAATATATGCATTATTTTGATGAGAATAATATGAAATCATTTACTCTATTACTCATATGTTATCAATAAACTTTTTTAAAGTCCTAGACAGGACAGTACAGTAGTTAGTGAATACGTAAAAAAAAACCTCTACGAAAAATGTAGTACCATTCATCTGATTCCATAATGCGTTTCCCGTTAATTGCAGTGCATTAAATTTTTTTTAAGTTAATTAAAATGGAGAAAAATTATCCGATATATTTCTTGGACATAAGTTCCACTAAGTTATCGAAATAAAAAAAAAGAAGACATTATTCTGAAATATGCATCTATAGGCTTCCTAATAGGTAAACAAATTTGAAGCAAAGTAACAAATTGCAATTTTTAAAAAAAAATATTTTTGACTGCTCCGAATTGCAGTTGAGAGACAAATCTTTTTAAATTTATGAGCTTTTTTTTACGAAGAAACCTTTTCATGATTTTTTATATGACAGATACAAGAGGGCACAAACTTCTAAAGTCGTTGTTGATAACTATTCAGAAAAAGAAAGAATAAAAATTAAAATAGTTTTATTTTGTGAGAATTGGTCTTGGACATTTTCATTTTTTTCTAAAGGCTACCAATATAAATCAACAATTCGTGTAGTACTTTAAAGTATCAATGAAAGTATACGTGATACTTGTACTAAACAAGACATTGTTATTAATTTATGGTTATATATTTTTGTAGTTTTTTTAATTATATAGGTTCAGTCTGTCTATCTGAAACCACTTTACTACTCAAACTAAAAAAAAATACTTTGGACTTAAAATGTGGTAGGCGATTCCTTAGTATCTGTCGGACGTTATAGTAAGGTTTTTGAGAAAATCGCGCATGTGCGAAGGGTATCTACCATATAACTTTTTTGGTTTTAAAAGAATTGAAGAAAAAGGGAAAAAATACAGAATTTATATTTGGTTTACGAGTTCCTTTTCTGTAATAATACGGTTTTTGAGAAAATCAGGCATTGACAAAGGAAAAAGCCACTGATAAAAATTTTAATTTTATATTAAAAATGCAAAACCTAAAATTTCTCCTTTTATAATTTTTTTTACTTTAGATTTTAAGTTATATAACACTATTAACTGATAAAAATTATATATCGGCATTAATATTGTGATGCTTTAACACCCACTGAGATCTCGGTTTAATTGTAATTTTAATTAATTGTAATCTCTATTCGATTCGTTAAATTTTTGCTAAAAGTAAGAAATCATTGATCATAATAATATTTTTCTTCCGGCATGGTAAGCCTATCCTTTGAAGGTGCCACAAAATATCTCTGTCAGTATTTGCAACTTAAACAGTGTGCAAAAGTCTTTAGCCCTATATCTACTGACGGTACTTATTAGTACTACTTAAAAGTCCACTGTTTCGTTGTTCGATTCGGAGAAAACAAAGAAAGATAGAACTTTTTGATTGACATGTTCGGTTCTAGCACACTAAATTCTATAAAGGCTAAGTAAATTCCACCTAAAGCTTTTACTTTAGTCTTTCTGCGTCGTGATTCCCCCCGACGCTACTTATTACCACTTAAAAAGCCGTTTTCTTACTTTTCATTGTCCGTGTGAGGGTAAATAGATTATGGTTTGTCTTTTATTAATGTAGTATGCTGTTTCAACACATTAAAGACTAAAAAGCTAAAATATATTCATTCAACAAAATGTCATTATAAGTCAGTGTAATTTAGTACTTATAAGTTGAAAGGATGAAAAAAGACAATGAACTTGGGGCATAAACTGCATTTTGTGTCCCAACTATTATTTACCTTTTATATTCTATTTAATTTTAATAGCTAACCTTAAAATATTCAAAGACAAATAAATAAAATTAAAACTTAATTCAGTGTCCGTAAAGGGTTAATAAATGAAAAAATCTTTTGTTTGAAAAAAAATTACTGTGTTTTTAAGGGATCAAATAAGCTTTCTAAGAGGCATGGAACTTTCCGCAACTATACTTCCAACTCCGAAAGTGAAACTCCAGATAGATTGGAAACAATCAATCAATCACATCTGGAATAGAAAAAGTAATAGCTAGATTGCTTTGAAGACACTTATTTTGCAACTAAAAATCTGTACTTAAGTTCAATATTTTATGAAGGTTTTTTTTACAGTGTTTTAGTAAAAGTTTTATAGATGAACGTCAAATAGCTGACATGAATAGATGAACGAAAACAAGACAAATGTTGTCAGTTAAATAGTATAATGACTTAAAGTTAACCAATACATTTATCTTCTATTAAAGTGAAAATAGTGTCTGAGGTTTTATTGGATTCGTTTCAGAAAACAATAATCCTAAAAAACTAAATTAGTATAATATGGATACCTCAAAACAAGTTTTAACTTAATCTATATGTTTCCCACTCATATGAAACATTAATTGATAATTATTTATAATAATAAATTAATGGAGCTAAAATTATTAACAGTAAATGCTTCAGGCGGTGAAATGAGAATATCATATCAATGAACATTGATCAGTAATTAATGAGTATAAATGTGTATTTAGTTACTGGGTGATCTAAATTCTATGTATAAAACAACAAAAACTAACAAATCATTATTTTTGGATTAATGCCTTCTGCAATTGACTTAATCAACCATATATCTCGATTTCCAATGCCTCTAACTGTTTAAGTTATAAAAAAGTTCTTCAACCAAACAACCGTCTTCCAAAAGCGATTAGCTATGTACATGGAAAACAATCAACAATAAAGCTATACCAGCAAAAGTAACAAGTAGATTACTTGACTTCCAAAACCTAATCTCCAAGTACCTAGAAAGCAATTATTCACTGACAACTATACTAGGAAAAGTAACAGTTGGATTTCGTGAGGCATTTTTGTGGCCAAAAATATATTTTAAGGGCACAAGAGCAGATGGACCTAAATTATATTTATTTGAAACTACAAAAGCCTTAGGTAATTTAAGCAATTCCGGCTGTCTATTTCTAGCCCCCTTTCAGAGTTTAACGCAGCCAATCATGTTCCGCCGTTAATCACGTTCAGCGAAACACAACCAATCGTAATTTAGAACCCTTTTCAAGTGACGAGGTAGACACCTGATCGGGCACCCAATGGAACTTAAAACGACGTTACAAAAGCCTTATTTTTGGATTAATTCCTTCTGCATTTGACAGAATCGACGACATCTAGATTACTAAAGGTTCTAACTCGTTCAGAAAAAACTTTCTTCAACCACACAACCGACCTCCATAAGCGCATCTCCAGGTAGATAGGAAACAATCAATCACAGCCATAACTTCCCCATTCTGGCAGAAGATCACTTACGGGGTTTCCTAGGGACACCTTTCCGGCAACCCTACCTTGCGAGGGAAGCTGCTGCCTCTGAATATCCCTGGACTTCTCTCTGTCTCTTCCCGCATCTTCCCACGACCATGTTGGTGGTGGCCGTAGGATTCATCCTCATCCTCTTGGTTGTGTTTCTCATTGTCATAGTTGTTTACATGCAGGTCACTTGAGGAGGGATCTGTTGATGGAGAGGATGAAAAAAGATGAGGAGGGATGTGGATGATGGATAGGATGGAGAGAAGAGGGGGTTATTGAAAAGTTTTTAAAGTGTTTTTTACCTCTCCTCTCTCCTCCTTAGTTTTTTTTAGTTGGACTGAGTGAATTTTTAACTGTCAAGATTTTTCTACCTGTGTTACTTGTTGCCTTTTGGCTGTTTTTAGAGTTGTGTGTTTTAAGAAGTAAGTGAAATATATTTATTAAATTTTTTATGCAGTAATAAAATTATTCAATTAAAAAATTATATGACAAATTTGATTGTATGTGTCAAATATGAATAGAGATAAAAAAATTAAAACTTAATTCAAAACTTAAATTCCAAATAATAAACACATTTTGGAGCATGTTTACCTTTTAACCTTTCTACTTTTTCCTATATTAAATAGTTTATACTGATTTAGGAATTTCTTTGAATTTTTTTGTTTACTGAAATTAACTTAACGCAATATAATTTCGATTTAAATATTAAATAAAACGAAAGAAGGCTAAGGGTTTGTGTGCAATAATTATCTAGAATTCGATATAAATTCTCTTATAAACAAGAATCAACGAAGTCAAAATTTGAACTCATAAACTATTGATAAATATTCATTAATTTGACATAATTATTTCCACTACGGATACAATTACTCTTACTTCTTTTTGATCCATTAATTTCTTATTATAAATTATTGTCTAATATTATAGAGAAACCTATATATTTCATAAAAAAATGTTTTGAGATATATGTAGATTATACTATTCAGTTTCTAACGAGTTTTGTTTTCAAAAGCAATAACTGTGAAATGTCAGACGCTGGTTTTACTGTAATAAAAAGTTGATTTATTGAATAATTTAATTTCATTATATTATTGTAGCTGATAAATATTTAATAACCATAGTTCATTTATTAATGAAGATTGAAAATTTACGTTCTTTGACGAATCGTTTGCGATTTTGAAGGGACCCTTCATGCGCATGTGCATCTGCCAGAAACGGAAATGGTGTCAATTTAAGGAAATTTTCAGGAAAGAAAATTTACAGTAAAATTTCCTTTAATTGTAGGAAGCATTTTTGAGAGTGCAGTAATTGAAAACCGAATAACTTATTCATCTAAAACCGAAATTTTAATTAAAATAACCTATTATATTCCTATTTAATATTTGTAGCAGGTAAAAGTTTTCTATAAACGTAAAAACATGGTTTTCAGATGTTTTGTCCGAAAGCTGAAGGCTATTTTCTAGAAACTGTTTTAATTGTTATAATAAGCTATAGCAGACATTTTAATTGATAAATAAATTTGTGTAATTTCTTTTAATTAGTCGAGATATTGAAGATTGTAATGCATCCGAGTAATGAAATTTCTTTTATTCTAAAAGTTTGGTTAATTAACTATTTACCATTGTGGGAAAATATGTATCACTCTTCAAACAAAGCACCACCTGGGCTAACATAAAGAAATAGTGGTATTTTATTTTCGCTGTAGTACTATTAAACATAAGATATAAAAAATAGGACATATTATTGCTGTTTTGAGAGTTCTGTTGTGCTTAGGGAATTTGACATTTTAAGTTATTTTTCATGTGATGTTAGAAATAGAGTAGAATATTATAAACCGACCCAATTGCTGTATTATGTAGTATTTCTGAATACATTGAAAATCTTTAAATTAGTTGAAATAATTGATTTTTAATGCATTGCATCTTTAGAAATATACCCATTGTGCATTCATGGGGCAGTATAACACACTGGAAAAGTTTTGTGAAAATAAAAACTTTCTTCTATCTAAGGAAAAATTAAATGAGATAATTTCTAGGATTTCTGTTCATAAACTAAGATTTTCCCCATTATCAGTTTTCTTTTTTTCTGGACTCAGCTTAAAAGTGATTAACCGACCTCTATTTCTCTTTCTGTAAACAGCAAGTCATCACCAAAAATATTTTAAAATATTTGTTTCTTTTTTCGACTATCAGATTATTTTTAAGTTTCTTCAAACTTAGAAATCTAATTCTTCAAAAATAGAAAATATGGATAATTAAATAAAATTTCTTAGTTACCATAAGAATAATTTGGATAAACTTCAATAATCATCAAATCACAATTGTCATAAGACCAACACAAAAAAATTATTTTCTAAAAATGAGAATCTTATAATTAATCCAATACTGGCAAGCTAGGTCCAATAATTACAATTTATCCAATAGTTAGTTACAATAGTTACGATACAAGTTTTTACAGTATAGTCCAAAAAATTGCAGTCAGGTGGTTGTGTTGTAGACTTATAAGTTTATTATAAATGTCACACTTTAGTAGGTACTCTGCAGTATCCAAAGTGTAATAAAATATTTATAAAATGTTCATTTTTTATTCTAATTGTATTTCATTGCTGGTGAAAATAAAAACCACAATACAAATAAGAAGACAAATTTGCTTAAAATTAATTTATTGCTTCGCTTTACACTTTTCTCACAAATCTGCCGACATCAAAGAAAGTAATTACGGTGAGTTTTCCGGCTTTAGGCGACAAATAATCATCGCCATTTATGGATGGCGGTTCAGGAGAATTGATTGAATTTCGCCAAGAACCGGGAAAAACTCTTGGAAAGAAACGCAGATTCAACTAATCGATTCGGTCATTAGTGATGATGTGACATTTACACACGACGCCAATAAATGGTGGGTGAATGATGTTTGGACCGAGACGATAAAAATTATTTGCGGATGTCGAACACGGATTTGAAGCTTTTATTAGTTGGGGATGGGGTAATATGGCAGAAGATTATTTGATAAAGTTCGTGTTTGGTATGTTTAAAAAAGTGTTGTGTTTATTGTTGGCGACTCTCACAATGTAAAAAAAATCATTTTGAAGTTTTTCAAGTGTTACCATTTTTCATTATGATAGAAAGTTGGTTAGTGTATTTAATTCAAAAATGTAGATTATAATGATGAATGAATAAGGAATAAAATGTAGACCAAATGTTGCATAGCAAATTAACAAGAAAAAAATAGTTTAAAAAATTAATTTTGAACATGTAACACTCACTGTCCTTAAGACGCACACAAAACACATGACATAACTGAGTAGTATATATTTTCAACTTTATTCAACACTATATGTATAATAAAATTACAATCTCGCTCTATAGAGCAAGAATACAAATTGAATTGGATGGTAGATTGTTTAAGGTTAACATCACAATGCATCTTCAGGTATATAAAGAAAACAGAACCTGTAGGCGTTAACAATTTTTTTTGAACATCTAATGATTATTTTATATTTCTTAAAATACTAAGAATAAAAGCATGTGCTTTGAAGTTTTTTAATCGGTTGTTAGGCAATTATTTCTAATAACGATTTACAAAATATATTGTTTTAAAAGGTATGTCTCTTTAAATAATTATACAAAACTAAGCTTTATAAGGAAAAAAGTACACGGATTTTGTTGTAATTTAAAGTAAAACTTATGATCGATTTCCAATGAATATTGTTTAAATAACATAAAATAAGTTTACCATTAATAAAAGAAATTAAACCAAAAGAATGAAATGAAGAACAACTAGAAATTTCAGATAAAGTATGCGTAATTATTAAATAATAATATATTTTATTATTTTTAAATGTTAATGAAATTATAAACATATATTAAAATTAATTGACTATTTGACATGAAACTATTTTTAAAAGAAAACAAACATTTGTTTTCTAAAAAGAAACAGGTTGCTTGAACTATAGCTCCGTTTAATTTTCTGTTTCATTTCACCTCTGTAGAAAAACAACGAAACGTTAAATCACTTTTAGTTTCACTTTTTTTTTAATCTTTCACCATTTTTAATTTAGCAGGTAACATAACTCTTGTCACAACGGAATGTGCAATACTGGTGACAAATTGCAGAATCATTTGATAAATGATAGCTCTAAATCGCTAAAACTTTCAACAGTATGGGCAACAAGTTTCTTTTTTTTACTACTTGACAGCTACAACCCATCGGTAACGAATTTTTGTACTTTGATGTCAGGATATTCGTTACGTTTGACGTTTTTTCGTATGAGAAGGAAATTAATGTATGTTGGATTATGAACAATGTCTCGACGCCGTTTTTTGGATATTTCTCAGTTAAGTGGAATTTTTATCGAGTGTGGTATTTAAAACTATCTAAAAACTTTGGTGCTATTCGGGAGGCATCATGCTAATTTAATATATTTTTTAATATTTAGTTTCTAATTAGCAACTTCATTGTTTATTATGGAGTATCACCGGTAGAAACAATAAACCATTCTTACATTTACAAATGTTCCTACTTTAGTAAGTATTCCGATCTTCCCTCATACAACTTCAGTTCAGACATGCTGATTGCGCTTACTTTGTAGTGAAGGAAAAGTCGAAATTTACCATCCAGAAGGTTGCTGATTATTGGTGCTTGTTGTTTGTTTGACGCTTTTGTGCGTTTTTGAGTGTTGTGCAGAAAATTTCCGTTTTACAGAGGAATGTAAAATCTAGTTTGGCTTTACATTTCTCAATACAATATGAATTTTTCGAGCAGCACTTAAAAAACAGCAAAAGCGTCCAACAAGCAACAACTAGTTTTACAGATAGAGCGTATCCATATTAAGTGATATAATTTAAAATTATTAAATGATAATAATTTTTAAAAAGAAACCCTCTGTAAAGTTCTATTTCCCTTCAGGAAATAATTAACTTAGGATTATCCCCTTATCACTCAGATGAGTTTCAAAATTAAAAATCAAGCATCCGTATAGTTCTTATGACCCACAGGCACGAATATGCCTTAAGCCTTACTATAGTATCTAACGTAAATATTATATCTAACGTAAAATGAAGCAAATTACAGTAATTGCTTTGAAGGACAGTCAAGGGACTTGACATGGCTTTTGAAGGATAAATTTTGTAAAATAAGAAGTTTATATATATTTTTTAAGATCTAGAATTTTTAAATCCCTGTTAGTTGTTTCATGCTAGTTGTCAGCTAAATGAGTGTAAAATAAATTGAATGTAGAAAGTAAAGATCATCATCTTTATTTTTAGTAGTAATACTTTAGTTCAGAAATATTTAAAGTAGTACAAGCACATGTTAATTGTTTTAAATATTTATGGTATTGGAATATAATTTAATTAGATTGTATGTGTTTTTCTTTTCCTTTTTCTTAAAAATAGTATAAGATAAATAAAAATGTTAAATATATTTAAGGGTATTTATTTTAGGCATTTATAAAAATAAATCAATAATTTCAAACAATATATCAGTTGTAGAATTTCAGACTATTGTAAAAAAAAGGTTAAATTTGTTAAAATGTTTTTCACATCCTGCATTCGTAAGTTAATACGAACTCACGAAAGGCTTTTATAGCAATACTTTTCACAAAGTAGTATTTAAAATGAATATAAAAGTTTAATAAGGAATAATTGTTGAATTTATACAATGTCTAATTTTTTTAATTGATCAAAACGTTCACGAATTAAATCTTTATATTGAATTCAGTTTATTTTAAAATCGATATTTTTTTACGAAATGGAATACTTTTGCTTATTGCAATTTATGCAACAACTGAATCGCAACTACTGAATCTCACACAAAAACATCCGTTCAAAACTAAAAATCGAAACAGCTTCAAGGTTTATTTGTCGACATGCACTATTGCTTATTTTAAAAGTGGGCTAACTAAACATTTATTTTGAGAGTTATGAATCCTTTCTGTATAGATGCGTAAGGCACCTTTTGATATAAATTTCTGGTGCCTAGAGATAACGTGAATAGAGGAAATCGTTTTATATATGTAAAACTAAGGGAGAGTAACACTTCATGACTTTCAATTACAACGCAATAAATCAATGCATTTCAGGTAATTATATACCATGTAAGGCAGTTCCAATTACCTAAACATTGTCTCTCTCACCGGTTCTTAACTATTTACTAAAGTTTTTGGCTATTTTAAAGTTTATAACTTTGACTTGACTTTTTTGGAAATAACCCTAATAAAAAATTAACTTTTAAGATTGAACGGACATTTTTTTGTCGCTTTTTAACTTTAATTTTAGCTATTTAATGCTTTGGCTAATTCAATTTTATTTTGCTGCATAAATTCTTGAATAAGCAATTTGGGGAGAGTGTAAACTTGTTTTCACTGCATGAAAATTAAACATAAAATTTTAATGGAAAATTACATTTCTTAAAATTTCATTTCTGTAGTAAATAATTATACACCCTCTCTCCATACATTGAATTTTAATATTTAGTGCGAGTATAAAATTTATTACTTTTTATAAATTATGTGTGCTGATGAAAAACCTGACAGTCAGGTAAGAGGTTTATACGTCTGTATACCTCTAAGGGTTAAGTCATGAAATCGATATTGATGTACATTGTACCACTCTCCAAATAATGTTTTCTTACATCCAACACAATGGGAGAACGAGAGTGGGTAGCATAAGCTAAAAATAAATTCATCCTACGAAATCGATCCAAAGTAAAGCCTTACTTTCTCTATCTTGAAGAAAAGAATCGAAATAAAGAACTCGGTTCAATTCACATGAATCGAGTGTTTCGCGTCGAAACGCATTCGCAGTTCCAATCCCTGACACACTTTGGAGCGTTGGACACCTGAGAAATTGAGGGGAAATTCTGAATAGAGTGTTCTGGAACTCTGGATTTCAAAGTATTTTAAGAGGACATTTGGGGTTTGGTACAGATGGGTCCATGTTAGATGGCGAGATTGGTACAGTTAAGGTTCGGCTGTCTGTAGAGAAAAGTTTTTGATGGATGGTGTTTTCAAAATGTAATATGTACTAACATTGAATACAAAGATCCTTAAATTCAAATGAAAAAAAAAATATGTATTTTCTTCACTACGGATACATTTTTAGTAAGTAAAACCGTCAAAATACACGATTGTTAATGTTAAAAGTAATTGTAGTAAAACCTGGAAATAAATTGAAAAAAATATGGCATTTTTATAAAAAAAAACGGGTGTCTTTAAAGGTGGGAGGTAGGTAATACTAGTCTTACGAAAACTTTATCAAAAGGCGAAATGTTTTTACATTTTATGTACGCTTAAACTAGAGACATGATTTCGTAAAAAATAAAATAAAACATTACTTCAATCCGTGAAGTTTAATGCAGTCTAATGAATATAAAATGTTGAAAACTTTGCATAATTTTGAATACTTTGAATGTAAATAATTTAAAATATTCCTTCTGCCAAAGAAGTTATCAAAAAAAAGTAAAGAGTTAAAATAGTCCTGGGTTCGTTCACTTAGAAAAACGATGCTTTCAAATCTGAGAAAACGTTTACATTTTGAAATGAAACATTTTGTCTTAAATATGACGGCGCAATGCTTTCAATTCTGAAGTACCAGACATACTCAGTTTTTAGCAAAAGTACCTTTCATTAATTAAATTTAGTAACTGTCATCAGGGTAGTTGGTCGAATGGTTATCGTAGTGAACTCGAGATAAAATCTTCTGTAGAGTAAATTTATTACTAAAATAATAGAACATGTGTTCAATTTCAACTCCTTTTCGAAGCAAGAACATGCCCAAAACTTTACACGTATGTTTCATTCTTCAGTATGGTGTCATAAATAAGTATTCAGGTTTCAAACTTGAGTAATATTTACTTGAAGTCATTTTAAGTGCGGGACATTACTTATATATGAGTTTTTTTAGCTTCCACACTACGTTTATAACGTAAAAAGTGGAATGTATTATAATCGTTCAGTCCGTCCGTCTGTCTGTCCGTCCGTCAACCACTTTCATAGCCAAAACTACAAATGCTACGGACAAGTGTGATACGTCAAAAAATTCAGCGCATCGAAATTAGAAGACATTGAAAATCTCAGAAAAATATTCGAATTCGAAGTACTTTAATTATTTAAACAACTGCAAAACATAATGCTAATTTAAAAAGCATAAGAAGCCATTTTTATTAGAATTAAATCACAATTGAAATTCGCAACAATCATTCGAGAAACTTTAATTCTTTGAAATAATAAATTGAAAGAAATTTATTTTGGCGACATCAATCAGTTTGAAATGACGTCAAATATATTTCACTAAAAGATTCTTTGTTTGTTGTTTATATGAAATGTTTTGGTTCTATTTAAAAGATGGGAATATTACATCTTTTTTTGAAATATAAATAAATTTTTGCAAACGATAATAATTATTGAAGAAATAATTCTTGAGTTTTCGAAATAAAATAAATGGAACTAGCTAAATTTAGCGTTTAAATGTTTATAATAGAATTAATATTGTATTTGGCGACTTTTTGTCTGTTTAGTTTTACTCAGTGACATTTTAAGAGTGTTTGTAAATGATAAATTCACCTAATAATTTATCAAAATTGCTTGGTTGTTTACACACTGAAATTGTTCTTAAGTTTAGGGAAAACTTATTTCATAATCGGAAAACAAAACGGATACGCAATAAAAATAATATATTTGTTCCAATCTATATATCATGTATATTTCTAACAAATATAAACAATTTAAATAAATTTAGTAAATATTTGTTTTAGGGATATTTTTGCTTTCCTAAATAACAGATTTATCACTTTACAATGTACAGACGTAAAATTGAAATACATTTTCTTTCTCCAATATTTTTACCATTCAATTGATTTATTATAATCCAGGACGTTCTTCAGTCATTTGGAAATGTTTCGAGGTAAATTCTTTTCCATTTCGAAAATCGCATCCACGGGGAGTCGCCGCACAAAATAAAATCGATCTAATCATAGGAATCCCCGGATTTCTTCATTTCTATGAGTACTCAATTTGAGCAAGCTATTATCGACGAAATGAGTTATTGTAGTTTATTCTTGATTGTTTATTCTCTGTAAGAATGTGTTGTGTAACTTTATTCTGTAAAATTGGTGGCAGCTTAGTTGTCCTCAGCCTCCAGCTTTAGGAAATAATTATATAAAAACCAAGTAATGTTATTCAAATAAGAAGCTTACTCCTATTTTGCAGTGTAAAAATATGTTGGGTAACTTTACTCTATAAAACTGGTGACAGATTAGTTGGCACCACCAGTATGTATTTCACCAGCTTTATGGGAAAATATTATACCAAGTAATGTTATGCAAATAAAAAACTTACTCCTATTTGTAGCGTAAAAATCTGTTGTGTAACTTTACTCTATAAAACCTGGTGGCAGCTCAGCTGCCTCCAGCTATAGGGAAAATTTTTGCGCCAAATTTGTGGACTAACGTCATACATATAAGAAGCTAACGCTTACTTTGCGTAGTAATGATTCTCCTTAAATTTGGATAAACGTTACTCCATAAGGTACTCTACAAATTTTATGGAATACAGTTACACTTAAATTTTACAGTGTATAATACGAATCTTACAATAAAATATTATTTTAAGATAATGTTGATAAAAATCATAGATAATTTTTATCATAAGTAATGTTTTATTTCACAATTCAAAGTCATTCTCAGCCCATTAAAAACTTACTTGTGTGTGTGTATTAGTGCCATTAATATGTTACTTGCCTGATGAAAACGTTAACATCGTAAATACAATTGTACGAAGTTGCCAATGAACGGGCGGGCTATCTTAGTTATACTTTGGAGAAAGTGAGTTTTGCTACTAGACCCATTTAATTATTTATTTCTATGGTCTCCAGTTATCTTACATATTTTTGTCGAAGAACTTAAGCAAAGAGCTTACTTTTAAATTGCCAATTTTCTTTTCTTTCCATTTGTCGTTCATCAGTTTATAAATAAGCCCTTTAAATTAGAAAGAATAATATCTCTCCAAATTTTGTATAATAATTAAAACAATCATAAAACATCAGTAATTTTTTATTTGATAACTGCCAGTTATTAATCTAAAATAACTAGTTACAAGTATCAAGATATTATTTGTTTTAGATCCATTGGAAGGGGCGATACATGTAAAAATCGACTTTTTTAATTCATAAATAGTTACAATAACATCTCAAAAATATGCCTGGAAATGTTTAGAATGAAATTCGCATTATTTATTGCTTAAAAACTCATTTAATTGCTTCACTTCAACTCGGCGCTTGAGGGCTTTTTCAAAACTTGAAGCACGTTTATCTCAAAACTACTTTTTTTAAATTGGCAGGCAAGATAAGTCAAAAAGTTCTCTATCGATCCTTATACAATTTGGTATACGTCTTCTCTATAGTATTATCTTCTAGTTGAACCTCAAAAATGCAAAAAATTCAAAAATTAGGTTTTTTTACCCAAAAACCTTTGAAAAAAGGGTAAAAAATCAAACTTTTCTTTTTGAGCGTGCCAATTTACAATTTTTAAACTTTCTTGTATTTTTATTGGTTTAGCTAGAAGATGTAAGCTTTATAAACCATTTTTCATAAAAAAATTGATTTCAGATCAATTTTAGAGTAGCTAGAATTCCCGCCGATTGATACTTTTATCCGCGAGGGTCGCAGGAGATGAGTTACTACGGCGGCCATTTTGAAAAAACTAAATAAAAAATCTAATTTTTGTATTTATTAAAATACAAAAATTAGATTTTTGTATAATGTATAAACATACTAAATTTTAAAACGATTCATGTAATTCTTCCCTTTTAATAACGTCTCTGAAAAACGATCAAAATTCAGGTTACATGTATCGCCCCCCCCCTTAAAATAGTAATGATGTTCTCAGCTATTTCTTGGAATTGTTCTCTTTAAAAATGTTCAACGATGCACTTTTGAAGCGACCACGTTAATGATCTATGTTTCGGAAGTTTAATTAAGAATAGAATCGTTAAGAAGTGGATAAAGTTGCTGAAAAACCTTAGGAATACATGCGTGTCATTAATGTCTCATTAACTAGCCGTTTTTATACAGTCATAAGATTTTTTCAAGTGGGTTTGAAAGAATGTGCAGAACATGATAATGTTTTATGTGATTTGTGAGTTACGTTAATATCTTTTTAAACTATTATATACGTGATGTATTTAGGTTGATGCGCTGAAAAAATGATGCTTTTAAAACTGAGAAAATTTACGTTTTCATTTTGAAATGAAACACTTTGTTCAGATACGACGACTCAATTCGCTTAATTCAGAAATACCAGTTATACTAAGTTTCAAACAAAATTACTTTTGATTTGTAAAATATTCAATAGCATACCACCAAAGTTTCACCAGCCTAGTTGGCTGAAGGATTTTCGCATAACATTGAATTTCTCTGGAAACTTTTTTGTAGTGTGTAAAAGTAAGAGCAAAAACTATTTAAACCATTGTATGTTACAGTTGCTTTTTTAAAATTTTGTAAACTGTAATTGTTATCCTAATTTCATTATTATTTTAGAAAATTATTATTTAGAATATTAGAATTTTATTATTTTAGAAAAAAATATAAATGAATATTAGATTCTTAAAATTATTAATTCAACAGTTTTTAGGAAAATTAAAAAAAAAAATCTTTCGCTTAAATATTAATTTCACTAAATAAATTCAATATCACAATTTCGTTCGTACTTTATATTGTTTTATTTCTTTTGAAATATTTTTTGAATAAAACAAATTCACAACATTTTAATTTGTGCTATTTTGTTAATATGTTTTTTTTATTTTCTTATTTAAACAAAAATTAATTTTTTGCTATGTTTATATTTTCAACGAAAACAATTGATATTTTTCAGAACTTTAAACAATAGATATTTAATTGGAGACAGAAATAAAGATACGAACACTTTCTATAACACGAACGCGGAAGTAAACCTGCATACATTATTTACTGTCTCCACTTAGCCGAAATATTACACTTCTTTTCTAGATAAGAAAGGCTATTCATCCTTTTTTTCGTTTTACATGATACAGTGGCAACAAAAATAAAAATAAATATGTACTTTTGGCATTTGTTTTATTAAAGAAAAAAGGGCATTTTTTGGTAAAATATACTTCATAAGTAACTAATAAGAATTGCAATTTTATTTGTGCTGTTGCATAAATATAAAATTCATACAAGAATATACATCTATGCGTATTAATATTTGTTTAAATTATTTACTTGCAAACTTTTTTACATTGTAAACAAATATTTAAAGGTACCTTATTTGTATTTAATATTTATATATTCACTGCTATGCTGTTTCTAAAACTTTTTTATTAATTATAAGCGTTTTAAACAAAATTTATAAAGCAAATATTTTTCAAATTTATTTACATTTTAAAAATATAATAATAAATGATCACGGCGTTTTATATAAGGCCTTAATTAATGTAAACAAAAACTTAAAATGAGTTTTGGCATATGTATCGATTAATTTATTAAACGTTTGCAAAAGTAAATAATTCTTTTAAAAAAGATACTTTTTCAGCCGAGAATCAATGAAGCCCTTGACAGTTATATAAAAATATTTACAATGGAAAAATATTTCCTCTTTAATTAATTAAAAATTTATTTTAAGAATTTATTCGGATCATTAGTTTGAGAAAAATACTTACATTATAGAAGCATAAGTCATTTTTTTAAGACGTCAATACAGGACTTTCATTGAGATATACACATTAATATTTAGAGATTTACATTAAGAGAAAATGACATTTAAAGTTAAAAAATTAAACAATGATTAAGTTTCGTCCTAGATTTCGTTATGAACCGACGAAAAAAATATTAATTATAAAACAGTATAGCGTGGCTCTTATATTCTGGAATATATAGTTAGTGGAAGAGTCCGTTTAGAAAATACGTAGGTATGACACATTTCTAAACCAGTTACTGATTGGACAGCTTTAGGAGACACATATTTTGTGAGCCAACTCTACCCATTTTTGATGTAAACTGGTCTATTAAACCATATCTGCACGTGATGAAATATGAGAGATCAACTATATTAAATTTTAAAGGTTTTTTACTTTGCTAATTAATTTTTTTATCCTTTTTATTAATTATGTTATAGTTTAAATTTATTCTAATCAAATGTTCATTTCATTTCAATTAAATTTTTACTTGATTTTACTTTTTATATTTGAATTTTGTTCTTTTTTTAATAAAAGTGTTCTGTTTTTTATTTCCAGTTTCCAGTACTACGCCTGAGGCCACAATTTTACCGTTGGAAGAAGATGCTGCAAGTTAGTTTAATTAAATTTTAAAAAGTTTTTTAATTAGTTCTGAATTATGAATTATTCATTTTCTAATTATTATGTGTTAGTTTTGTTTAATTATATTTTCCCCCTTTAAGATATGCTTTTTTTAATTTTAAATAAAATTTCGTATTAGCCTTCCAGGATATTAATACTGTTTTTTTTATTTTAGTTTATTGCTAAATTGGCAGATAATTAACTGGTATTCAAAAATTTTGAAAGAATTTTTAAAATTATAATTAATAATTAATTAAAAATAAAATGTTTGTTTTTAAAAAAAGAATTCAAGACAAACATTTAAAACTAGAATGCCAAACATAAGCATTAATATAACTGTGGTTCCAATGTTACTATTAACATGAATATTATTAAATGAAAGCTTTACTTGAAATGCTGGCATCTTGTGAAAATATTGAAAAAAGTACTTTTTTCACTTCTTTTGAGTGAAAAAAGTACATTTTTTCCACTGTTTCAAAAAGTCTACTTTTTTGTACGCGTCTGATATTAAAATATAGTGTAAAAGTCGTATTTCCCCCCCCCAATTATAAAAATATATATTGACGTAACTGGATTTCAGCAAACCACGTGAATTCAATGTTTTTTTTTATTAGCAATAGTGTTTGGTAGTTCAGTCGATCGAAATTATAATTTAAATTTTCATACATTAAATTTCCCTAATATTATGCCTGTTTAAAGTTAAACTTACTGATTCTAACCTAAATTTGTTGTTTTTTAAACTAATAACGAATATTATATAACGCGTTTAAAGATAGAAATGTATTCAAATAATGTGTGTGAGCAATTGTGTTCATCGCTAACATTTAATATTTCTCAAGGAGATGAGTTATATTAATACAATTTCGGTGCTTAGTTTCTAAAATACTAATATGATGTAGATGAGTTATTTTCAATTACCGGGACAATCGATCAATACTTAATTGATAATATTGTCCAGGAAATTAAATGTTATCAAAATAATTAATTTAAATTTGATGCCAGTTTAAACTGTTAACTGAAAAAAAGTCATTATTTAATTTTATCGATTACTTCATTAGCGAAACGTAACTAAATAAGAGACGTGTAGGTGTGTATGCACTTGTTTTTGGGATTCAGATAGCGAAGTAGGTTCTACTGTAAATAGTTTTAGTGCAAAAAAAAATCTATCAAAAATGAGGCTACTGTGATTTAATTAACAACTTAAAATTTAAGTAACTTTTATAAATATTTCAATTTTACTAAATGAATTATAATATTAAAATTAAGACGTTCTAAATTTTAAATAAGATTATTAACTACACACTACCAAATTATGATGCCAATTAAAGATGCACAGATACTTTAAAATAATAGAGCAGAAAATGTCCTGCACAGCCCTAAGAGTTACAAACATCAATATTTAAAACGTCAAAGCACAACTGTCAAATTAAAGTTAGAAATAGAAGGCAAACTACTTCAATGATACTCCATTTTGCCGTTTTGAAAAGTACTTAATTTAATTACTCACTCTTCAAAATTATTCAGCTTTTATAATTTCGATGTAAAGTGTTAGAAATTGACAGCGCATCCTACTTTAGAACCGTGATACGGGAGAAATAACTGAAACTTAATTTCCATTTTACTGAATGTTGTGTTCAAGGTAGTTTTGATACATGGTGAATACAATTTATTATATAATATCATTAAATTTCTTTTGAATTTTTCATAAGTGTATTAAATTATAATGCATACTATATATATATATATATATATTATATATATTATATAATATATATATAATATATTATATTATATATATATATATATATATATATATTATATATATATATATATTATATATATATAATATATATATATATATATATATAATATATATAATATATATATATATATATATATATATATTATATATATATATATATATATATATATATATATATATATATATATATATATATATTATATATATATATATATATATATATATATATATATATATATATATATATATATATATATATATATATATATATATATATTATATATATATATATATATTATACAGATATATATATAGTTAGATAGATAGATAATGTTACAACTTACTACTTACAAGACATTATACATTGATAAAAAAGTTTTTGTACATAATTTATATTTGGTTAATTTACCCCCCCCCCCAAAAAAAAAAAAAAAAAAAAAAATAACCTAATATTTATAGATCATTGACAAGTTACAATTGTGATTTTATAATGCGAGATTATATTTCACTTCAGAAATAATATTTTTAAACGATTCAATTTTTTTTAGTTTATAAAACAACAATGTAACAAAATTATTCATCATTTTTTAAAAGTAAACTAAAAACTAAAAAATTGTATAACACTCATCAAAATTTTAAAAATCGTATTTATAACATATTCTAAAATAATATTCATAACAACCATAAAACTACCTCCTCACATGCCTAAGATACATTACGCCATATCTCTATCGAAATATTAACTGCTTCCAATCGATTTTCCTTAAGACATATCATTAGGCTAGAATTCTGTGACTTATGGGATCACCTTGAATGCATAGACACTGTACACTGTTAAAACTGACGCATGTGTCTATGAGTAAACATAGAGACAGTGCCACTTTTCCACCTACATTTGCATATAAAGGGCCGAGTTTCAAAACTCACATTATCTAAGGCATAACTAATATATACGGTCCGGACCCTTCATTGACGACTTCGTCCAACTAAATTTACCATTACCAAAAGCCGCCATTGAACGGATCGGACCCTGTATCTTAGCTATACTTTGGAGAATGTGAGTTTTGCAAATATACCTTTTATATTATTCACGTTCAATATCTGGGGAATGTCGAGAATGCAGTTTGACAAACGTAATGTTTCCAATAAACCTTAGTTTGCACTAAGCTCTTGCAATGTCGATCAATTGCGTAATAACTTGTTCATTTCTCTACAAGCGCAGTAATAATTAATGGCGTCCACTAAATATATAATATTGTACCATTTGTTGTGTTTCAAAAGGTTTTGTTTCTTATTAATATGTTTAATCAATATTGCAGAAGTGATGGAATTGTTAATATATGAATAAAATTTTGCATCATTATTGCAATAACTGAAACTATGTATGTAAATTGAATCTATATCTATGATGAAGCGCAATGTGTTATGATATTTCAAAAACTGTGAATAAACTATAAAAATTTTAACGTTTATACATAAAAACCTAATTAGGTTAAACTTAAAGGTTAATTTTTTTTAATTAAACTTCTAAATGTGTGTTTCTCCTCTTCGTTTGAATTGTCTATTACTTTTTCGCAGATTTAGTATTAGGCTGGCGTGTCGGAGGTTCCTGGGTTCGTACCCGAGTAAGCCCCTACCTCATCACGTTTTTGAATTACAAATAAGCCTATTTTCATTGCAGAGTGTGATCGCATGTTTGTGAGCACAGCCGACAGCCCTAAGAACGGGACGTTTGGAGCGCCGTATATGACCAACCAGCAGAACTACTCGAGGCAGTGCATCTACACCTTCATCGCCACCGAAGACGAGCGAGTTCAGATCACGTTCACGCACTTTGCGCTCAGGGGGTCGAAACCACAGTAAGGGCATGGTTTACTTAAGAAAACTATTAATTCCTAACATTTAAAATAATTTATTATTTTTTCCATATTTTCACAAAACTGATTATATTGCTTAAAATTTTTGAAAACTAAAAATTTCTGGTATTATTATTAAAAACAACAACAATTATAGTAGATCTAATAAATTAATTAGATTTAATTAATTTCTTCTTTATCAATACCAATATGAGGTTCAATTACATCCCCTTAGGATAAATAAAGTTTCAGAAGTTACCTCGTGGTATGTTTATCGTGTTTAAAGACAACAAGAATCAAGAAAATTACAACAAGAAAAACAACAACAAGAAAATTACTAAACTTAAAAGACTCTATTGGTCAATTTTGCTCCTGAAATAAAGAGTGCTAGATAAGGCTTTTTGTTAGACGTTTTTTGACGCAAAGACAAGGAGTACTTGAGGGCGGATGAGCCCGATCGACCGCGGGTCTTCAATTCAAAGTTCCTTTGCGTTAATCCAATGGAAAGCAAAATATTATATAAGCCAAAATATTTTTGCTCCTGAAATAAAATAATGCTAGGTAATACATTTAGTTAAGTACTAAATTATTTAATAAAATGCATAAATTTATGATCTTCTTTGTCCCCAGATGCAACCACGAGTACATCGATCTATACATGGAGATAGAGGACCCAGCTGTGGATTTAATACACACTCCGTTTGGCGGTCGCATCTGCGCCAAAAACATTCCAGTCGCCCGCATCTCCATGTACGAGACATTGGTCTTGGCGTTCTACACTGATAGGCAACGAGTCACACCCGAACTGTTTGGAGGGACGTATGAGTTCATCGACGCAGGTAATTTACTTGACGAGTGCAGTCCACCTTCTATTATCCGACCTGCGGTTAATCCGACGATCGCATCTATGCCCCTCTGAGGGATGTAGAAGTACACTGCTCACAACAATTAAAGCGCATGGTTTAAACCCTTTCACCTCCAATTATTCCATTTGGAATCATCAGCTGGCAAATATTTTTCTGACTAAGTTAAGCTTGCACTTATGTATCGTTAGGTGGAAGAATGATCTCTTTTAAAGAATTAAATAATGTTTGTTTTAATTAAATGAAAATATGAAAAACATGGTAATTCACTCTGAAACAATTTTAACAAATATATTGATCCTAAATTTTTCATGCATGCATTTTTATGTTTAAAAATTGATTTTAACTATTTTTATCAAATAAAGTTTTGAAAAAAAGTGTTGTTATAATTTATTCAACAGTTATGATTCCAATTTTTTTCCTAAAATTGTAGTTAAAAAATTAAGATTTTGTCCCCTGTTTTTTACAATTTCATTCGGGATGCATAATTAACCTATTTCACAAATTTTAGATTTTTAGAATAAAAAATAAAAAAGTTGAGACTGAAAGGTAACAAAAGTATACAAAGTTCTCCCTTAAATGTTTTGAGTAGTGTATATACCCGTCACCTATTTGTCAGATTTTCCAGCAATGCACTTATTTAAAAAATATATAAATTTAATAATTTTATTTAATTTTAAAATTTAAAGCAGGGAGGAGCCAGCTACTACCAGCTACTACAGAAATATAATTGTAAAAAATGTAAGAAATTAAATTTTCAGTTAAAAAATTTAATTTAAATTTCATACATGAAAAAAAGTTTGCATTTCACTCTTCAGACAATTTGCTTACCCCTCAGAAAGATACACCGACGGTCTTGGTTTATATTTTGTCATGAGCTAGAACGTCCAATGTAACTATGTAACTAAGAGACAAATTTTTCAACAGTATATAAAATTGACATGCTCTAATTATTTTGAGACTTTTAATAGTTGATACTTTTGTTCACATTGCAGTCTGTCAATAAGTACTTAAAAGATTAATTTTGAACAAAAGCTAAGAAAACATTCAAATTAGAAGTCATAATTTTGGTTCAATGTTCCTGTGTTAAGTTTCTTTTACAATGACATCAATTTTCGAAATTAAATATATTTCTAGTAGGATTCCTTCAAAAACAACCTTTATTTCGTCCTATTACTAACAGTAGTCAAGAAAAATAAATTAACTTGATATAAATTCTATTACAAATATAATTTATATGTTGAAGGAATTTATTTCAAACATCTGATACTTAGACTTTAAAACCATTTGCGAAGTTCAATGTACCCAGACATTCTACGTAAGACATAATTCTGCTATTTCGAATTAAATTCGGACATCTAGCACACAAAAGCATGTTTGGTTAAACTGGATTGCATTTCCCTACCAAACATCAATCAGAGAATTTGCATATATATGGTGTGTCTGGGGGATGAAAATGTCGTGTTTCACAATCTAGGAGAAATGATCACGTAAGATATCGGTATCATCAGGGGAATATCCAGTAATGTCTAGGATTATGGGAATGATTTAGAAGTCTCGTGTTTTCGAAGGGGATTTTGGTAAGAGCAGTGTATGAGCATTGGTCGACCCATGGGTATAATTAGGAATGCAACTGTGTACTTGTAAAAGGGTGATACCAAAGTCTTCTGATAAGTGTAGACTGAGCAATGACAATCTTATATAGGACAAGAACGGAACGACTTGTCTTTTAGGACCAGGCACTGTCAATATCAAATTAGGTTATTTATATTGGTATCCGTTTTTATACAATTGTCTTGATATTAAATCATATTAAGTTCTTAACTTTATATTATAGTTCACATGTATATCAGTATTTTATATTAAGCAGATATTCACATGATTAGTTTAACATTAAAAGCAGTTATTTTCTGTTTATGTTACCAGAGCCTTAAATATAACTTAAAACATTTACGTTTGGAAATTAGAAGCCGCATAAGATTTTTTAATGAAATACAACGGCTTAATTGTACATTAATAAAATAGAAAAGTGCTAGTAAAAAAAACTCACATTCTAAAAAGTATGACTAAGACATAGCTTCCTGTCTATCATTGGCGACTTGTGCAAATGAATTTACAATCATCAGAAGTCGCTAATGAAAGAACCGGGCCCTATATCTTAGTTATACTTTAGGGAATGTGAAGTTTGCAGCAAGACCCTTTATTTGATTTTATATCTAGCCCAGTACGTGATGGGCACACCAACGCCCAATGCCGTGTGCAGCTACAAGGTTTACAGCGATCGCAAGAGAGAGGGAGACATGTTGTCTCCCACTTATCCAGGAGTCTACCCGAAGAACCTAAGGTGCAACTACAACTTCTACGGGAAACGAGGACAGAGACTGAGGCTGGAGTTTATGGACTTTGATCTGCTTTATGGAGGACCGCAGTAAGTGGAAATGCAGACAATAATTCTAAAACTGACATTCAGTACAATATACTTAATAAAGGGTGATACCAATGTCGTTTCTGATATGTAAAGACTGAGCACTATCTTATGCATGGAACATTGCTGCAGTCGACTAACAAGTCATATGAGCTTAGTGCAGGAATTTGTGCTTTAGTTCCGGCATCATATTAGACTATTTATATTGATATCGTTTTTATGTAAATGACTACAACTACAACTTCTATGGGAAGCGGGGACAGAGATTGAGGCTGGAGTTCATGGACATTGATCTGTTTATGGAGGACCACAGCATGTTTAAATCGAAGCTCTAATTGCAGAACTCATATTCATCAAATTACAGCTGGGCGTAATTGTCACAAAATTTTAGATTTTTATAATCTTTTTGCCGTGTTTGTATCTTCTGCTATTTATTGCTTTTGAAGGTATCTCCAGAATAATTTATTTCAATAATTTAGAAAGGTTATATTAGGTGATCAATAATTTCGATTAGGTTATATTTGAAAATTTTAGATGGATTATTCAAACAAGACTATTTGAAATAAAGCCCTTTAATAATATTTTAATGCATTTATCGTTAAGTTTATGCATTTAAACACCTTAAATAAATTTAATGTTCATAAATTGATGATACTACTAATCACTTGAAACAAACGGATTATTTTTGTAATGTATAAAATTGTTTTAGAAAATGAACTAAACAATTTTACCTTTCAGCTGTCCATTCGATTTTGTAAAGATCTACGACGGTGAATCTGAAGAATATCCCCTTATCAACACGTATTGTGGGCAGCAACGGAATCTTGTTGTGTTTTCATCTTCAGAGAATCTGTACGTGAAGTTTGTCACACTGCAGAGGAATGCCGATAATTCGAACAGAGGCTTTAAAGCAGCTTATGAGTTTAGTGAACGCTTCGTCAGTTTAGGTAAATTACATACTAAAAATAGCTTTAATCCTAAATTAAAAAGGGTTTTGTCATCGTAAATAGTTTTTGTTGCAAAGCAAAAAACTCAATCTGCTGATTTACTGAAAAATATAGCAATGAATTATTTTTGATTTTTTAAAGTCGATATATTTTTTTTCTTCTAGTGTTTCGGAAAATTAAAAAAATATATATTTATTTGTATGTTTTTATAATATTTTTTTTCAAAAAGATTTTTTGGTATTTTAATGTATTTATATTCTGTTGAAATTATCATTTTTAAGTATTTCCTTGTAACTTAATACATTGTACAGTACATTGACAGTATTGGCGTGAACAATAAGTGAAATTTTATGGGTAAATTGCAGCAAAACATAACTATTTAAATACTCACTGATGGAAATTAGTGCTGAATATGAGATATTTTTTAATCTAAAAACGCACTTACTGATGGTTTTATTGTATTAGTTATTGGCTAAAATATATTTTTATTTGAAAAACAATAAAAATTGCAAACAATAAAATCTAAAACTATGATTCTTTAAGAACCAAATTTTTTATATAAATACAATGAAGTTAAATTTACCATTGGTTCAAATATTATTATTTTAACAAGAAATGACCTAACATATCTAAACAAATATTTTCCTAATCGAAATAAAACCACATTTGAAATTTTAATCTGTACCAGTACTTTTTATCCGAATAAACAACTATTTGACATCATAAATTAAATAGTGTGAGTTAAAATGTTATGAATAATCAGATCCTTTAAACAATGAACTCGCTTGCAGTGCTTTATAATCAGCCCCAGTTCATAGTTGGCTCCGAATATAATAGGCACTCATTAATTATATCTTGAGAGCATTATGAAAAGACGATGATCTTGCAGTACTTAGAAAGGCTCTTGTAATTCGAGAAAATTTGGAAGGAAGTAAATAAAATAACAGCAAGTACATGTTGAAATACTGTAGTCGCTAGATCAGTAGAATCTGCAAAAATGCACTCTCCTAAAATAATATACGAGCAAATTTAGAAACCGTATGCAGGATTTTATTTCATGCATATAACATTTATAATATTTTGAAATAAACATGTATATTTCTTAAAAATAAATAACTTTATTAAATGTCAATATCTTCAATTAATTTTTAATTTAACAGTTACTAAGTAATTATTCAGAAGATTATAAGGATGAAATATTAATTTTTCCATCATCTGTAGATGTGTTATATTAAAATTGTAATATAATTTTGACACTGAATGATAATAAAATGCTTTACACGAATGATGACACATAAATTATTATCATTGAAAACTATTATCTAGTAATTTTGTCAATTATAATTTATATATATATATTTTTTAGATTTCATCAGCAAGACAGACGGCGAACATATTAGAGGAACTCGTACGTATTTCTTTTTAAAAATTCAATCTTTTGTAATCGCCATCAAACAAAAAAAGCTTAAAGAAATTATATTTGTGTTTAGAATGCGATCAAAAGATTCTGAGCAAGCGCGGATCCAATGGTTCTGTGTTTTCTCCCAACTGGCCATACATATACCATCCCAATGTAGTCTGTCGGTATTATGTGTATGGTATGCAGGATGTACAAAGACTGGAAAGGGTTAAATTATCATTTGACAAATTTGAAATTCCTACCCATACAAATTCGTAAGTATTGATTTTTTTTACTGATATTGATATCTTTTTATTAAGTCATATTCAAGTTGCATGATATGCTATCATATAAATCATTTTCACAAGGTTCGAAAAATTAAGTGCAATGTTATGATAATTTAGTACACTTCATTGTTTAACAATTACAAGTAAGAAAAGTATCAGGTTTGAGAACTCACCTGATAAACTCATTTCCAACGTACAAGCTCTTAAATTTGAGTAGAAGATGGCTTAAAAAGTGTGTTACAAAAAAGTTCCGCACTTAATTCCATAGCATATTCATGCACGCTAGGCATTTTTTTCTTTCAGAATAGGGAGAAATAATGTTATAATGTTAAATTGTTAATCGACAGCAAAAATGTAAGATCAATCCGTTTATTAAATAATAAGCTTCCTGCGCCGCCAAGACCAATCATGTTTGGTGCGCTTGGAATCATACATATCTGGTTACTGGAGTGAAAATCTGAACGAGGGGTCTTGCTAATTTATCATCCCCCCATGTACTAATCAATGTCCGCACAAGATACTTCTGACAAGTCGAAGTATTTGAAGTGACCATTAACTTTTTTTAAGAATACTGGACACAAAAGCAACGGTGATTTTGATATTACCAGTTTATGAGCTGGACAATTTCAACAGTATCAGTAAGATCATGTCAGATCAACAAGTCTTTGTGACTTTTCCCTAATTTTGCACTTTCTATTTTAGTTGCACAGATGGATTTCTCCGTGTTTACCTTCAAGGTCAAGAGGAACGTTATGCTTTGGATGAGTTTGATCACAATTTGTGTGGCCGAAATCTTCCCCCGAGCTTAAAGTCAGAAGGACCACGGCTCGTCATGATTTTCAAGAGTGGTTCAACGCAAGGACAAGGATTCAAAGCCAATTTTCATTTTGAAGCAGGTAATTATTCAAGCAATGTACTTGTGGTGGCATGAGCTAATGTAGTTCTAGTATACCACTTGTCGACCAGGTTTTGATACCGGAACCCTTTTAGAGTACAAGCCCAATGCCAAACCGTTTTTGATTTTTTTCTGTGTGTTCGAAAAAGTATGCTATTTTTTTTGGATAGAAATGTATTAAATATTTTTCAACAGAAGAGTTTTTCGGATTGATTAGGATTGTTTTCACTAGCCTTTCTCCACTTTCTAGATATTTTTACAGGGTAATCAAACAATCTCTTAATTTTATTTTTACTCCAATCAAGTGTCGTTTCAATAATTAAGGTTATGTTATTCTTAATACGTTTTTAAAAGATAATTTACAACATAATTTAGTAAAAAACTGCATCAAACTAATGAAAAACCCCACAATTTTAGATTACCAAGTGCCTGGTACCGCCTCCCCGAATGGTTCGTGCCAATTCTTCTACAACAGCGAAAGTCAGAAATTGGGCGAGTTCAATTCTCCACATTATCCAGCCAATTACCCCTCCTCCATAGAGTGCGAGTATTATTTCCAAGGCGTAAGAGGGGAACAGGTCAACTTGGTCTTTAATTACTTTAAGACCAAAATGGACATTGAAGCTTATGGATACAAGTGAGTTACTTTTCGAACAGCTGTGAATTGAAAAATGTGTAATGGGTGAATGATAATTTAATTCATAAAAAACATTTCGTTGCATGTTATTTTAGAGAAAATTTCAATAACATTAGTTAAAAAACGAATTCTATTAAATTGAAAAGTTGAATAATAATTCTATAAATAGGTTAATATTCATTTATTTTTGGTTAAAATTTTTTAACAAACACATAAAGTTTCCTTGATAGATGGATGGTTCCATTCCTGTCTAAATTACATGGTTTATTAATTATTTAATTTATTTCTAAAACTCACTTTGTCATTGTATATTAATTTTGGAAAAAACTACGTGACAAAAAAATTGCATGGAAAAGTATTATGTTGCTGAATTAAAGAGTTTAAACAAATTATTTTACATGCTTTTCAAATTAAAAAATTGTAGTAATTTACGAAAATGTAGCTCACTCAAACTGTACACGGAAAAGCAATGTTTCGCCCACCAGTGTACCAAGGTAGAAGAGTTACGTTTCCATCCATTGTGCTACGTGTTACCTCAGTATCTACAAAAATGACAAGGACAATTTTCGTCCGGAAAAATCAACAATGTACTGTCTTATTGGTTTTAGCCATAGGGTAAAGAAAATAATGTTCCAAAGGACAACCGGAATGGCCACGCCTACAGTGACGTCACAGAAATGTCAAACATTGTCTCAACCCCAACAAACAACCAGGGAGCTAATTCATCTAAACTTAGAACGGTCACGCCGACAGTGATTTCACAGTTATGTCGAGAATTGTCTTCTTTCCCGTAAACAAACCCCGAACTGCCCTGTTAAAATTGTTGATTCATTTTTGTAGATAAGGTGGTTTTGAGCCCGAATAACCACGGGTCTCCAAACCAATTTGCCTCTGTGTTAACCCAATGGAAAAAAAATTCTAAACCACATTTCTCCGTCTGTATTGAGTATTTTTAGAAACGGTTATTTTATCTAATAAATGTAGCTAACTTACAGGTTTCTATAATCCCACTTTTTTGAAATTGGTTCGAATATTTTTTTCTTGATTTTCAATAAATAATTTTAAATTAAAACATTTTATACAATTATATTGATATATTATTTTACATTTATTGAATATTCGAATCAATTTCAAAGAGTGGGATTATAGTGACCTATAAGACATCTACATCTATTAAATATTAAAAAAAAACATTTGTAAAAATATTCATTATATCCGGAGAAATGTGGCTTCGAAAATAATCTTTTCCCATTGGATTACCACAGAGGCACTTCCGTTTGAAGACCCACGGTCGATCGGGCACAGCTCTTAACTGCCTTCGACAGTATAGCAGTCAACAATTTTATTTTCTTGTATTATTTATATCGCATCCATTTCCTAGTGAGATCTGCCAGGAGGATTGGCTCGAGATCTACGAGGTCTACCCTTCAGGTCGTGAACGCAAGTTGGGTCGTTACTGTGGTCGCACCGCCCCTGGACCTATCATGTCCGAACTGGGAGTGGACACAATGAAGGTCACTCTGAGGACAGACGACAAAAACGTCGCGTCAGGGTTTACTGCCACGTATGAGTTCTTTGCTGCAGACACCAGATATGTTGGTGAGAAGAATGAATTTTTAAATATTTTGAAGATCAATAACAGATTTTTTAATTTTAATATAATATATGAATGTTTTGTTTTGGTTCATGATTAACCGAATTGTTTAGGCATCATAGCGGGTGATTTTATTATAGCTTAAGGTGTTAACAAATGAACCATATTCTTTCTTACGCCAATCGGATCTCATAAAGTATCTTTTTAAACATAACAATGAGGTGTTACGGTATATCATATATTGAACTCATTTACACAACGATAAATCCAATGGAATAAAAAAATTTTGCACATAAAAAATCGATGAGTTATCACATCTGCTTAAATTTATTTCGTGAGTGGAGAAATATAAAATATGAGTTGCTCGGGGAGATTTAGAGTACAAAAATATTTGTTCGCATTAACACCTTGCAAGAAAAGTAATTTAGTTATTTGCATAAGTTATTATATTAAAGCTCTAAATTACTTAGCTTTTTAAATATCTTTAGCTATAAATACTGCTTCAACAACAACAAAAACAATACAAAGGCTTTTATACCTTGTAAAGCTTTTATGTTTCGAAAATTGTAAGAAATGTTGCTTTTGGCTGTAGTCGACATTACTTTAAACTTTCTTATTCTCAAGTATACATATTATGAAAATTTATATATATTTTTTATCTTTCGTTGAAATGTTTTTGAATTAAAAATTTAATTTAAAAAAATAAAAAAAATATTTAATCAAATACTAAATTGTTTTTGAAAAATATATATTTTTTATTTTAAAAGATTTAAATTGTATTTAAATTAATTTCTAATAGTGCATCAATACTTTCAGACTGCGGCCGCAACATCTCCGAGCTTACGGAGGGCGTCCTGATGAGCCCCGGTTTCCCGGGCTCGTACCTCCCGAGCCTGCAGGTGTGCAACTGGTTCATCACTGTCCGCCCTCACCACAAGATACTTCTCTCCTTTGTCTTCTTCCTCATAGAGGGCGATCCAGAACGTAAGACAAATTCCTTTCCTTTCTACATTTCCTATTCTTTTAGTGATTTTATGATTAAAGCAGGGTTACAGATTTAATATCGCTAAGTGAAATTCAAAGCCACTAATTCATAGGTCAATTTGTATTACATTTGGTAAAAAATGCATAAAGTATTTTTTATATTTATTTTTGTTACATAACTATCCATAATGAAAAATCGGTCTATTTAAAAAATATATGGGTGAGAGGGCAATCAAATATAGAACGCGTTTACAACTTGCGAGGGCATGATGCATCTATGTTGGCAGTGATTAGTTATCTCCATATGATGCCGCCAAAAAGTGGCCAATTAGTTGAGTCTTCACTGTCATTGTTAATTAAAAATAATTTCATGCCATTCCATTTTAATATATGGAGGATTCATATTACAAGTTAAACAAGTCCACTTTTTTTTGTCCTTTTCGAGTTAGCAGCTCAATTTTATGTACTAACTTCGTAGAATTGTAGTGCAATAATGAAAAAGTCATATTTCAGATAATATCCGCTAGGCAGCTAAATAAAGCTTTAACTTTAAACCTCTGTTGCATAAAGCAATTTTTAATGGACTTGTAATGATGCACTTGTATTCTGAGTCCTACATATATTAAAATGAAATGTCATCAAAATATTTTTTTATTTAACAACTATAATGAAGGTCTCAATTCATTGTCATACATATGTTGATGATTTACGTCTGAAAACTATTGTATGACTAGTTTTAGATAAAATGCACTGACATACTATGGCATGAGTCTATGTTTTTAAAACTTATAATCATTCGTCGTGATCTTTTTTCAGGTCGTGGTTGTCCAGGTGCCGTAGTACGAGTTTACCCAGAACTTGGGGAGCCTCCCATGGAACTGTGTGGAGAGTCACTAGAGAATCACACTAGAGAAATAATTTCTTCTTCGAATATCATGAAAATATCGTTAGTAGACTTTGATTATTTTTGAATTCCTTTTATTCATAAAATGTTCTTAAACCAATTAAATATTTTCTTGAATAATTTTTAAAGAACTCTTAATTTTTTTAATAATTTTTTATAAAATTCTAATTTAACGAAAATATAAATGAATGTTTAGAAATATTTATTTTTATCGTAAATAAAGGGGGTCATATTTAACGAAATGATTTAAAATACATTCGACATCTCTTTTTACAGATTTGTGACTGCTGATAAAGCAGTAGGGGCAAAGGGATTTCAAGCCACGTGGACAGAAATAAAAGAAGGTAAGAAATAAAGAAGGACAGAAATAGAAGAAGGCTTTCTAATTACTTTAAAATAAACATTACAGTAGGAAAAATTATATTAATAATTTTCAGTGCTTGATATTATTATTTTGATAATCAATTTATGTATGCATGTCTAAAAGATATTATAAATAGAATAATAATGAAATTACCCTTTGTTTATTTGTATCACTACTAAGAAACTTTTAGTTGTTGTTTTCTTTGTCATATATTAATCTATAGTCATATATAGCTAAGCCTAAATACATTTAGTAATTCTGAAATTCGGAACGGAATACGCTAAGCTTAAAATGTTTTAACAGCCTTTTTTAAGTAGTCACATTGTATAAATACGATAGCAAGATTTTTTTCCCCCAATCCTATAACAATTTCATTTCATATCAAAATATACTTACAATTAAATGTAAATAAACGTATGGATTTGAAATGAATAACGTTTGTGTCTGTTCCACTCTTACTCTTAGGCATAATAGAACGGAATGTAATAGGTTTTATGTGTAATGATAACGCAAAAAGAAGATACGTCATAGAAAACTCTTTAAAACAAAATACATAATTTAAAATTTATGTAATGAAAATATGTTTTAAAGGAATGTGACTGTTCACGTCGTTTTCAGGCACCGCTTGTGATCAGCTTCAGTGCGGCTTCACAAGATACTGCATTTCCGAAAGTGCCAGATGCAACGGACTTCCTAACTGTGGTCTAATTGATTTTTCGGATGAAATTGATTGTAAGTACTCCATTTTAAATATATTTTTGTATCGATTATGTAACAAAATGTGTGTCTAATAATCAATACCGAAAAATCCTTTAGAATTTTTTTCAATGATTGGATATCATATTATTTTCAATTAATTAATTTATTTAATTTTAATAATAATACTAGACCTCGTTATTGAGAAAAAAACTTTATCTTAGGCGGTTTAGTATTTGGCTGGCATATGCGAAAGGTGTCAGGCTCAAAAACGGGTCGGCCGGTTTTTCTTCATTGGTGGCGAACATCTGATGACCTTCACCTTCACGCATTCCAATGTTGAATATCTGAAACCTTCAACTCAACCACATACAGCGAACCATTGTCCTGAGACTCGATTCAAGCACAGAAACCACATCAATCGCTCCTCCTCCGACTCACTGGAAGGGGGGTAGTTTAGCAGATAGCACAAATAACCAGAACTGGCCCTGGTGATCGAGTAACTACTTAGTCGCAAACGGTTTAGTATTTAGCTAGCATGCAAAAGTTGTCGGACTCAAAACACCGGGACGGCTGGTATATCTTTATTGGTGATGAATATTTGATGACCTTCACCTTCACGTAACTACAAGCAACGTAGAAAAGTCATATAAGACTCACTTTACATTAAGAAACCACATTAATCGCTCCTCCTCCGAGTCACTGGAAGGGGAGTACTTTAGCAGTTAACACAAATAACCAATACTAGCTCTAGAGAATGGAGATCGAGGAACTACTTTGTCGCAAACGGTTTAGTAATCGGCTGGCATGCAAAACTAACTACTGTATTTAAAATCGAGTTGGCTCATGCTCACTGACTACTTTACTTTGGTAAAGATACTACTTACTACTACTTCACTATGGTAAAGATACTACTTACTACTACTTTACTTTAATAAAGATACTACTCACTACTACTTTACTTTGGTAAAGATACTATTCAGTACTACTTTACTTTGGTAAAGATACTACTCACAACTACTTTACTATGGTAAAGATACTACTCACTACTACTTTACTTTGGTAAAGATACTACTCACTACTACTTTACTTTGGTAAAGATACTACTCACAACTACTTTACTATGGTAAAGATACTACTCACTACTACTTTACTTTAATAAAGATACTACTCACTACTACTTTACTTTGGTAAAGATACTACTCACTACTACTTTACTTTGGTAAAGATACTACTCACTACTACTTTACTTTGGTAAAGATACTACTCACTACTACTTTACTTTGGTAAAGATACTACTCACTACTACTTTACTTTGGTAAAGATTAATTTAAAACCCTTTCCTTCCTCGGTTTCAGGTATGGCCATCCACGGCATCGACATCCATCTTGTCATCGGTCTGTCATTAGCAGGGGCCATCCTGTCTGTCATCTCCATGTGCGCCGTCTGTCATCGCAAGTGCAAGAGGCGGCGGAGGACACCGTCTTCCGACATCAGGCGTCCGCCTCTGCCCAAGATGGCCCCCACGCCACACATAGCCATACAGGACCACGTATAGGAAACTGCACTGTAAAGTCTGTTCGGCGAAGCGAGAGACTAATTTTTTGAGCCAAAGATTTTATGTATTATAATTTTATTTTTTTAACATAGTTTGTTTTGACTAAGTTTATGACTTTGTGATATTTTATATTGGGCTTCTCTGAAAAAAACAACTAGTTAAATTTTGAGAAACTTTAGTTCCAACGTGTAAAAAGTAAAACAACAATAGTAGCACGCGATATCATCCGATCATCTACCAATAACAAGATATTGTTAAATTTGAATGATATCGAATAGATGGCTAATTTATATCATACGTTATTATGTGCACATGGAGTTTTGTGTCCTTTCATATGTTTGCAACAGGCAAATGGCCAGTACATTTATTTGTGTTTTTAATTTTTATGTTGTATTAGTTAATCTGTTTTCCAACGATTTATGATAGATGTCACGGTTTCTGTTTACATTTCCTCGTTTCGCCGAGCAAACACTAATCACCATCCTCATCCCATTCAATCCTCCTCATCTCCCGAATCCCATCACCACTCTCTGGACTAAAGGATCCGGTGTCTTCTCTGGCAGCTAATTCTCTCGAAGATGAGTCCCTGTCTCTGTGTTCTTGGTAGATTTGCATCTGAAGTGGATTATTAACTAAGGTCATTGCGGTTGGCTTGCATTAATTAGGGTCGTCATAGATGAGGCAGAAGTTTGCTACGTTGCCATGATAAAGCTATAACTTGTTATTTGTATCCACAATCGATAGGTCTAGTTGTAAAGCTCACATTCTTGAAAGTATTACTAAGATATAGTGTTCGGTCTGTTCATTGGTGAATTGCTAATCGTAAATTCGATTTGACGAATTCGCCAATGGATGGGTTAGGCCCTATATCTTAGTTATACTTAGGAGAATGTGAGTTTTGCAACTAAATGCTTCATATATTCTTCAACCTGCACGTTAGAGGTAAAAAGCAAATTTATCGCCTTGATTACTAGTTCAAAGGCTCGTTTCAGACACAACAATTAGAAGCAGCGCTTTTCTTGCTGCATGGTCATTGATGGCTGTGTTTAGTCGGTGAGAGTTTTCACACAAAATGGCCGAAATTCAACAAAGAATTCCTTCTGAAGGAAAAATTGAGTCAAAATGCAAATATTTTACAATAACTAACTTTCATAAAAACCATCCGTACTAGTTATAAAGCTTGGTCAAACCAACGTAGTGATCTGGGGTTTCATACAGCAAACACTACCGTTATTAGAGGGAAGATCTCGTTATTACCACCCGAAACTGAAGTAAAGAGGAAGAACTAACTTCTAAAGACAGCTCTACTTTAGTTTATCTGTAATTTGTTGAACAGTGGTAAAAGGATATTGTAGTGTAGATGTGGTATGCAACATCATTCTCCCCTAATACACTTAAAAGTATGCATTTATGAGGTTGACTTCGATTAAATTGGTAAATGGAAGCGCTTTGTTTTATCGTAAAACAATTTTACAAAAACAGAAGGTCTTGCTGTCCCCGTTAATTATAACTATTGGTTAGCCTGAGGTAAGCCGGTACATCTAGTAGTAACAGTCATATCTGGTGAACTCTGGTGAAGTTTTACAACATCAGATTATTTACGTTACAAATGCTTCTTTCTTTGTTTTGTTTGAGATCATAGCTAAACTACGGAATATGTGAAGAACTTCAATGTAGACATGTTATTAAAATTTATTCTAGTTTTTCAAAATAATGTACTTTTTATTTTCGCTGGCTTTTTTTCAGAAATTATATGTCAATTTCTATCAGGACTATACTATTTGAAATTCTTGACGAATTGTTTCTTTTATAAATCGCTCAAAAATCTGTGTTTAAATATTTCAATCGCATAAAAACAATTAAAAGGCAAAGAATGTTCTAAACATATCTACTCCTACAATACCCTAATAAATACAGAGTGAAATATACACTGAAGAGCCAAAATAACTGGTATAGACATACATCTGCGAATAAAGGTGTATAAAACCAATCGAAGTTCATCGCTATGTTCAGCAGCGTCTATGTGCTGCTATCATGATAAGTTCTGAAAATTGAAGGGATTTTGAAAGTATCGGGGGTTGAGAAATGGAATTCCATATCCATGCATCTCCGAGATGGAGATGAATTTTGGATTTTCACTTATGACAATTTCACGAGTGTACCATGAAAATCGATAATCCAATAAAACATCAAATCTACGACATAGCTTTGACCTTAAAAACATCGTGCAAAGCCGTCCATTGACAACTGATCATTAAATGTGATAAACGATTATGTCGATTCTATGTCGTACAAGTGTCGACTTGTTAACCATTTAATGAATATTCACCGATATGGGCTTCTGGAGCCGTATATATCACGTATCCGCAATATATCATGTTTAGTGATTTTCGTCCGTCGTCGATGATCCGTTTTTGCATGATCTTTTTTAGACCGCAGCTGTCGTAGTTTTAATGTTTTACTGGATTATCGATATTCATGGTACACTCGTGAAATTGCCGTAAGTGAAAATCCAAAAATATCTCCACCTCGGAGATGCATGGATATGGAATTCCATTTCTCAACCCCCGATATATGCCGATATATGCCGATTCGCAGATATATGCCGATACCAGTTATTTTGGCTCTTCAGTGTCATATATTTGCTTGACTTATATTGAATTGTATAAACCCTGTGAAAACCTGTTTATGTCACTACATGATCCATCTTTGGTTAAAATTAATAATTTCTTCAACACGGTGTTTTATTGAAGATGATTTGAAGTTATATCTTTATCTGCAATTGAAGAGAAAATAAACATATTGGGCCCTTAGTTATAATTATATTCCTGTAAGTTAAATGTAATTATTTAATAAAGGTTTGGGAGAAGTTTAAGGCCAAGGAAATGTAGACTTTGAGAAAAATTCACAAATAATTTTGTATTCAACCTCGTACAATAATTATTAAAAGGAGGGTAACTGAATAGCCTTTTTTAAAACTAACCTTATTTTTTTTATGAGCTTTTAATGCTTACTTACATTAAGTTTATATTTATAGATTAAGTTTTTCAAAAAAAGAAAGTCGTGTATTTTGGAATTGTTTTAATTCTTTGAAAATGATTTTTTTTTAATTCCGAATACAGGTTTCAATAACTCATGTTTTCTAATAATAGTTACAGATAATTGATATCAAATTTATTTTGAGTTTTGGAGTGCCAATTAATGTGTTAAAGTGCCAATTTTACTACTTATTTACATATAAAATAAAAGAGCAATGTTCAAAGATATCATCAGTTAATAATCGGCATTTTCCATTTTAAATAGTTTTTAAGCAAACAGTTTTAGATAACCATAAATGTGTAAACACTTTTTCCAGTATTTATACAGAAAGAGTCACTGCCAAACTGCATAGACAGTTGGATAGTTTCATATTTGCATATGTAAACACTAAAACTATCCGAACAGTTTTTTAAGAAGCCTCTCCCTCGAAGTTTAACCATTACTATTTAAATAAAACGTATGTATGTAATAAAAAAGACATTTACTGATGAAATATTATTTTATGGCGTTTGTTTAAATATTTAAGAAACAATAATCGAAAAATAATAAGAAACTATGGATAAAATATACTTTTTTCATAGAATTTTAATGTAAATTTTTATTGCACGTATTACTCATATTTATTTAGACGATTTACTATTCAGTATTAAATTTCATATGTTCTAGTAATGTACAATATCATAAGATGATTTCGAGATCTTTTAGATATAATTTTGACTTGTGATTTAAAATAGACATCGAGATGATTTTACCATATTTTGCGCTTTAAAAGTAATTTTTTTCTTATCAACTTCATGAAATATTCTGAATGTTATACAATTTTTTTACAACTTCCAATCAATGTATATGCATGTGTGTCATGATGTTTTATACTATATAAAATTTTGGATTATTTAAATTGCAAATGGAGCATAAATCATTTAGTATCAGAATGTTAAACGACCAATATTAAGATAAATTTCACTACGTTTAAAATTTTTATTATAATTTCTAGTCTTCAAAATATGATATACATATAAAACGAACAATAATTTAGTAATGAAACAGCACCATACAATTATAAATTCAAGATACAGTACAAAAAAATCATATTTTAATATTTGTGATTTAAGTTAAATTAGTTCATTTTGTAATTCCCCTAATTAATATTGTATTTAAAAATATTTAATATTTTAATATTGTAGAAATTATTTAGATTACAAACTTTCGAGAGAGGGACTCATTTTTGTGGATAAATTTTGTATAAATGTATTGAATATCACAAAAATTGTATAATAAAATTTAGCATATTATAACAACTATTTTAGATTTAACCAATTATGATAAAAGTACATTTATTAAAAAAACTTTTTAATTTAACGATGTATCTTGTATATTTTGTAATTGTTATTGGAAATACATTCCCTTTGGAAAATTTTGATACTTATTAGAAAAAAAACAAGATTATGAAGAAATTTTGAAATGGTGGGTAATATTTCAGTGTATATTCCCAACTGTGCATGCGTATTTGTATGGGCAATATGTCTATAATACATGTTTTATATCTCCTAAAGTGTATGCTTTTAGTACATAAATATATGTAAGAAATTCATCATATTTGAATAAATAAATATTATTAATGTTCATTACTGGCCATTTTTGTAAAAATGAAAGTAAACAAACAATATTGAACAAAAGTAAATGAATGAGTTAATTAATGTATAAATGAATATGATTTTCATATGTAGGGGAGACCGGGGCTAGTTTTCCCATAGGGTAAGTTTTCACCAGGCTTATATTAGAAATGAGCCATTGGAAGGCACCACATGTTTTTTTGGTTTATTAAGCAACCTGTTTTATGTCACGCACAAGAATATTTGTTTAGTTGGTGCTGTATTATGGTCGTTAGAGCATTTTTGTGTTTTTTTTCAATATTAAGTAAAATTTCATGCCTACATTAAAACTTAAATAAAATGTACTTTTATTAAAATTAGTTTTATCATTGCGTATACTAAAAGTTGGCTCATCTCTCTACGAAAGTACGCATTCGTTTTCAAAATAATTAAAAATGCTACTCGTCGAGGAACTATCAAAGTCAAAATATGGCGACGGGGCATGTTTCCCAAATTTTGAAGGGCAAGATTTCCAACATGCCTTGTAGAAAATCGTGTTCCAACCTTTGGAAACTAAGCTTAATATATTCCAAAAACCTAATTATTTTTCTTGTATGAACACGTAATGTTAAAAAGTTTTGCTTTAGATTAAAAATTGTCTACGTAGTAATGAAAAAGATAGCTGACAGTACTTGCACTATTCTGAAGCTATATATGGTGCTCTGTAAACTATCAGGAATTGTTTTATTACAGGAAAAAGCATCAAGAAACTTAAATATTCCCTATGTTTTGTGAATAATAACACTGTAACATAATAATGTGTCATATTGTACCCAAAGTTTTGAGTCAATGGAATGGTTAAGAAAAGGGGGAAGAAATCACAACAAACTTCAGTCAATCAACTTTTTGCAATATTTAAACAATACTTAGACAACCTCTAGAAAAGAGCGCCAAAGTATAGTTACACAAAAGAGGAAGTTTTATGAAAATTCAAAAGGACCCAGATGATATTATGATTTTTATTGAAATTTTTAAAAATAGTTTAGTATAATAAGCAGACTTTTGTAAAAAATTGGTTACCTATATTCTGGGATACTCTTTTGAACTATTTTTGTTTACAATAAATATACGTAAAAACTAGCAAAGGGATTTTCAAATTTGTTAAAGCTTTTAAAAAAGTAGTTGGAAAATTTGCCCTATAAGTTTTTGTCAGTCTGGGAAAATTTTCCCCGCATACGGGGCACGTTTTCCAACTGCACATGCTTGTATTTAACCTCTTGCTACCAAAAAGTATATTTACTCTTTGGAAAAGTAATAACGCTAATTTTTAAGTAGGCATGGGAGGAAGACAATGGCATCTCTTTTTTTTCAAAATAAATAAAAGTAAAAACTACATAATCAAAAACAAAAAAACATGGAAAACTAGCCCCGGTCTCCCCTACCATTCTTTAATAACTGAAAAAAAGCCTTATACTCTTAATGATTTGAATTCCAAACAAAACTAGGGGTGTTTAACTCTACACGACTTGCAATTACCGCTCAATAAATCAATACATACATTTAAATATAATGATATACCTTATAAGGTAATTTCAATACCTTTAAAACCAAAAAATATATATGATAACTCTTTGCGCAATTACTCGGTTATTTACTTTTGACTCAACATATTAAATGACCTCGTATGTCTAAGTATACTTAAATTCTATGACAGTATCTCAAGTCAAGCACCCAAGTGGTGATCTGCTGTGTCATTGCTTTAAGTTCCGACTGGATCCGTAGCATTACTGACAATTCTGCCAGTTTAGCGTCGATTTTTGTTCCGTTTATTATCTTTTCCGTGTCAGCCTAATAATAATTACATTCAGAAATACCTTAAAAGAGGCTAAAATAGTAACCGGAAGTTTTAAAACTTACCTAAAAAATTACTAAAAGTCATTATTTGATTGGTTATTTCGTATATGTGAACAGCGATTAGTCATATAACATAGCAAGAATGAAAGTGATTCCTGTTTCACTGAAATAAAGTAGCAGAAATGTCACTTTACAACGCACAATGTGACGCGTAAAAGTAAATTTTATTAGTTTAGACATCATTACGGAACCAGATTTGTTTTATTTTTAATACAATTCGCCACGATATAAGTCAACGAACTTCCCCAAATTCCTGGAATCAAAACTTCTACCAATGAACTTTACCTCAATACAAACTTACTTCGTTATTAAATCTAGTTTCACCATATAAAGCGCCACAATCTCGCAAATCGATGCAAACTTTTGTTGCGTGAAGTCTGGTTCTTCTTTTTTGGACAGAAATCAACATTCTTATTATTAAGGAAGCGTCGGCATGCTGTTTCCTTGACACTGAATCTGCGTCCAAAACTGACCGTGGGTCAACGGCAATAGTTGTTATGCCAAGTCAATGGTTACCATGGGAATGTTTGGGCAGTTTGGAGCGACACATTTTACTGTTTAGAACATTGCACCTCATCAGTCCGATCAACATGGCTGCAGGTAAAATTTATTTTTATCATACGGCTAATTTTATGCAACTGTAGTGTAAGTCACAATTTAAAAATCTTTTTAAATTTGAAAAATGAATGATATTAAATAAAACATGTTACATTATTTAATTACAATTAGTGTAGACAGCTATACCGCTATTTTTTCATTTCATGTAAAAAAACGTAGTGAAAATAATTTTTTAAACACATGACTTACTCTACAGAAAGGGTAATTTTGCATGGAATCATCCATATATGCTTGAAAGTAATTAAATTACTTTTTCAAATAAGGTAATTTTCACTATGGTATTTTTTTAAAGTTAAGGCATAGTATTTTTTGTAGTAAAAGCATTTTCTCCATTTCTGTTAAAAATTAAAAAATAATAATATTGTAATTTACTTTAAAAAACTTTTTTTACCGATTATCCGCGCAACGTATAGGAGTAAAATCTTTAAAATCATTGTATGAGAACGATCGGATCAATTCTTAAACTGAAATGCTACGCTTCTGCCATGGTTTATTCAATTGTCAGTTGGTCGTGAACAATTTGATATAAGTTTCAGGTCAAAATAATTTTTCGAAATTATGCGGAATCTATTATGGTAATGGTAATTGGAAACTTTTTTAGTGGCATACAAAAGTGCATGCTTTTGTCGCATGTAATATGCCATTTTAAATTAGCATATAATTTGAATTTGTCTGCTACTTCATTTGAATAAATTTAAGAACTATTGCGTACGTAACAATTTTTGAGGTGCATATATATATAATATTAACTACTAACTTCTAACATATTTCCTTAAAACTTATTGTTAATCATTAATCAGCTTACGTATTGCAATTTTTTAAAAAAAAATGAAATCATTATTTTCACATTACTGAAATTTACATAATAAAAATATAATTATAACTTATATTTCAAGAATTAAAGAGTTACAACTATAGTTAAAGGAAAAGTTTTATAAAAATATAAAGTAACTTCCCCTTGTTTAAAAACTGTCTAAAGTATAAAAGTTGGGTTTACAGAATGAACCAGTTTGTATGCAAACAAATTAAAGTTTCAAACTGAATAAAGCTCAAATAACAACACGATTTTCTAAATGAAATTTATACCTGATGAACATAATTGCTTCTATTCTAAACACTCAAAAATAATAGAACTAGAGAGTTACGCCATCGTTATCTATTGTAGCATTTACCATTTCAATAATGATGTCTAAACCAATAAAATGTGCTTGTACTTGTCACGCTGATTATACGATGTATAAAAATTAAAACGTAATTACGTATAAAAAACAAAAAAAATTCTGTTATTTCCATACAGAAAATTTATTTTTTCTAATACTACAGAAATTTACTTTAAAATTTGCATCACAATTTTGTAAAGAGACACGGTTTCTATGTAAACAGATAAAATATGTAACCACTAATACAGAATGCATCTGTTGATAACAGAATTTTTTTTGTTTTGATCACGAAATAAATTTTAAATATAAACGTTTCGTCTGTGGACTTGCCACGAGGGTGTATAGTACTCAATGTACTCGACTCCTATACCGTGGTCGAGGGTTCGTATATCGATCATAGGTTAACTTTTGATTTTTTTTTACTTCCCTGCCCTACAGAAAATATCTGTTATGTACGAATGTTTTGTGTAGGGCAGGGTTACTGGAAAAATCTGTCAATATATATTTTTTTATGTACTATTATTTATATTTTCTGGTAACTTTGTGCGCCAGTTTTTTTAATGCTACAGTTTTTTTTTCAGTGTAGTAAAGTGACATTTCTGTTACATTATTTCAATGGAACACCAATTCTTAAACTCATTTAATTAAACTCAAATTATGGAGGAATCTTCTCTAAAATGTTGTATAAATAGGTGTAATATTCAACAGACTCTAATATGCCCTTGCGCAGGAGTCGTGAATGTTGCGAAGCAAAAATGACTTCTAAAAAAATTGCGCAGTTTATACAACTGCATCAAGTAATTGCTAATTTACTTATTTGTAATAGATGGGTTGGAGTTCGAGTCTTGCTTTAGGACAAACTTTGACTTGAAACTATAAAATATAACTACAAAATCACTATAAAATTTAATATTGTAATGCACAATGTTATACAATAGTAATAGCAGTTTCATTCCACCATAAATTAGGAAGCATCTTTGTTGTTTTTTTACTCTGTCTTCGTGGCGTTCCTTTACCCCCTTTTTATGGTACTTGGGTGTAAATTTATTAAATTTTTGTGTAATATTCAGTTAAGTTTACGAAGTAATGTTACACCATTTTCTTTAGTGCGTCAAGGTATTTCGTGAAAGGATTTAACGGTTGATATTAAAATATTTGAAAGCATTTTAAATGTAACTAGTTATACTAATATTTTCCACACACGCTATCACTAGTGTACTATTGATAGCGTGTTTGAAAATATTTTTATATTATATAAGAATATTTGTTTGTTTTTTCTATCATGAAATACGAATAAAAAACAAAACTTTAAGTGGCGTGTACTGTACGATTAAACAAACAAGTACATTTGTAGTAATTGCAAGTAAGGTAACACAAACATATGAGGACAATTTTTGCTGAAAAAAATTCCATTCGTATGAAGAAAAATATTTAAAAAAATAATAATACTTGAATTCTCCTTTAGACACTTTGATGTAATTCTGTTATCACAGTTTTAATTGCTCGGGAACTACTATACTACTAATAATATAAATTATTTAGTTGAAAGGGGTTTAGAAATAAAAATTAGTATTATACTTTTTAACATATCACACATTTTTAAAATGATATTTGACGTTAAAACGTTAACATTATAAAAAAAAACTATTGTATTTTTGCAATACACCTAGCTTTCCTGGCGATGTAAATAGTTTAACTCAACTCTTGTACGAGGAACGCAACTTTGCACCTAATTAACTCCTGGATATTTCATTAACATACATTATAAATACTTTAATGCAAAACTTTAATGTGCAAACTGCGTGGTCACGAAATTCATGCTTCTTAATATTCATGAAACACCGAAATGCTATTTATTTAGTGATAGCGTGAGCTAAAAAGACTAAAACTTTGTTCTTGATGGTATTTTCTTTTTTAGACCATTACTTCCGCATAACTCTTTCTTTGCATAAAATTTTAGTTATAACCATATTTAGGTACGTGTATACGTCTATTATTAATAATATAATTTCCCAGATATAATGTTACTTGACTTCACAGTCAATTTACGTTGTCATACGATGACGCCATTGAATTTTAATCCTAAATACCAACCATAAATCATAGTTTACTCACAAATTATTTAGTTCATAAGAATAACTAGTCTGAAAAAACACTAGAAAACTATAGTTAAAAGCCACATAATTTGGACGAGTATTTTTTATAATAAGTCTTACTTCAATAAAAATATACAAAATGGTAAATAAGAAACAAAAAGCAAAAAGTTCAAGTAGAACATATTTACTAATAAGACATTCAATTGGTTTTTATTGTAGCCAGTATATACAGAATCAGTTAGTTATAGACATGCACGACGGACCTCTTGCGTAGCATGCAATACAATCGGCTCAGATATAATATTTATCAAACAATGCACTCAAATATACAATAAATAGCAAAGCTCTAGATGTTTATTGTTAAAAACATATTATTCAGGATTGTGCTTCATCTAGAAATTTATCAAGCAACATTCTTCCATAAAAACACGTTATTGTTTGGTTGGTACATATCTATTCAAGTTTGTGTGCTTGATCAGAGACCCGCTTATAAACCTTCGTCAAGTAAGGCAGACACAGAATGAATTTTTACTGTCACAGAGAAAGGAAGTACACCCAGGGCAAAGGCAGGAATCAAACCTGCACCCGTTACAACGCGCAGACTGCTAGCGTATTGGTCCAACCCACTAGGGCATCCTAGCCCCTAAAACAATTTGCTTAAACACATCACAAGACACACCGAAAGTAAAAGGTTAAAACTAGCATCAATAGCTTGTAGAAAAGTTGTCAGGCCAGATCTACCGAGTATAGCATACGCGAAAAAATTTATTATTATCTGTTACAATTACTGCAGAAAAAACAAAGAAAATTACGAATTATTCAGTTTTCTTAGGTATTTCAAAAAGCATGTGACTGTAAAAAAGTAATTGTAGTACGAAGTAACAAAAGTCAAATTATAAGCATCGTGAAACTTTGGTCATTTCATATATTTGATGAAAGATATGCGTGATTAAAGACACGAAAACCGAAATTTAAAAAAAAACTGAAGCAAAGAAAGTAAAAAAGCAGTAGATAATAAAAACGATTCCGATTTTTGCAGTAATCGTTGCCAGCTGTGATATTGATTAATACAATGGCCAACATGTGTGAAAAAATTTATCGTTAACGTTCTTTGTTCTTTTGTTTTGAAGGATAAAAATAGAACAAAACCTCAGTGTAGAAATCACTAAGGCGGGCAAAATTCCGATATTAAACATACTTTAACCTTAAATAGTTTAAAACAATATCTAAATCGACTTTAATTTTCCGGAAAATTATGTTGTTTACTTGTTGCAATACTGCAGTTGTTTCTATAAATAACTTTGCAGAATATCGATGCAAAATGCAAATTTGTTTAGAAAATGTTTTAGATAAAATAAACATCGGGATTTATGTTGTTGGTTTCATATTATCCTAAACAAAAACTCATTTCGAAAATGGCATTACATTGTATTTACAATTCACTATGTACTTCAAAACTGTTCTTTAGAACGTTTTAGTTTTTCCCTTTTAAAATAATGAAGTTAACCTAACCAATTTTCGGTTACATTGTCTTGCATGATTTACATAATGGTTTAATGGCTAGTTGATAAATATATATTTTGGCTTATTACTTTCAATTACCTATGGCGAGATATAAGGAATGAAAGTATTGCGATTGATTCGAAAATCCGAAAGAAAAATTTTGTATTTTCAACACGTTTTGGAGGGTGCTGATTTAAAAACAATGGTTTTCGGAAATTGGTCCATCCGTCTGTCTGCCTGAAACAACTCTAAAGCTCGAACTAAAAGATTTACGGACTTCACTAGTTCCTAGTACCTATTGGACGCCGTAATAAGATTTTCAAAAAATTGCACATGCGCAAAGGGTAGCTGGCACAGAATTGTTTTTTTTTTTTTAAATTTTTTTACTTAAATAACTTTACAAATCGAAATTATTATCACATTGAGACATGCGTCTACGACTTTTAGCGGGGACATTTTTTTTTACAAAAGTAGGTTTAGAACTTAAATAAAAAAACATATTCTTGGCACTATGTTGGAGGACTATGATGAAGTTGTTAGGAGTGTTTGGATTCGGAGAAAATTGAAATGGTTTGAGAAAACACAGGTAACGATCATTCTCCCTCATTAATGAAGTTGTAAAGAATACGAGTGCAACGACATTGTTGGCCCCAGTTTTTAATGCTTCTGCCATAGATCGCAATGGCGCAAAGGCGTCCATACCATCAATGAACTCACCACCAAAGCCCAAAATTTAGTATTAGCCTACACAGATGGTTAACTTTTTACAAAACTAAAGCATCAGCGTCCTAAACAGTCGTTGCCACAGGTCTTAACTAAACCTAACTGTTTCTGAACAGTATGATATTATCTTATTTAAGTGTGCCCAAATTCAGAAAATGCTGTTCAATTTAAGATGACAAAATGTAGCATTCGTATTTTATTTTCGTTATTTTTTGATCAAAATGTTTTTTCATTTTATTTGTAAGTTATATTCGAAATCCGGTCAACTTTCAAGTTTTCTTGGACGTGCTACCTCGAAAATTGAAAAAAAAAATCAATGGAAAAAAATACAATTTCAATCATTTGTATCAAAATGGATATACGTTTATAGCATATATCATTGACTTATGTTTTGATGTTTAGTTTTTACTTTTGTTAAAAGAAGTTACGAAATGTTGTTCTCTAACATTTGTATTCAATGTTAGTTCATACAGCATTTGAAATGAAAGAGAGATCCATTAAGTCAATGACTCTAACTATAGAACATTAGGGCAATGGACACGACAAATATGAAAACCACTCAGCAAATGGGTTTAGAATATTTTAGATAAAATTACATTAGATGCATTAGTTGACACTTTATTATATATTCATTAACACGACTGTGGCAATGCAAATGTATAATACATCCTAAATTGGGTTAAAACTACATTTGTGTTCGAATAAATTGTAATATATTAGTTTATTTATATAACAAGTTATTGTTATATTATAGATTTATAATTTTTTTTTATAGAATTACATTTCTTGAAAGTTTCTCCCAAAATCTATACTTTTATTTCTTACTTGCAAATAAGTACCCGTTCTTTGCACAAAATAAAAAGAATATAGCATTGATCCAAGTGTATGAATAATTTAATCTGATTTAGGGTAAGAAGTTTATGTTATTGTTCCCATCGATTATATTGTATTATATCAAAATTCTTATATTAACTTATAATTTCATACCAAATTACTATATATAATGCCACACTCTCATATAACAAAACTAGTCAGAATATAAACGCATTATCATAGTAATTTCTCTCTAAATCCCAGTTAAAACATAAATGTTTTATTCAAAATCAAAATCAATTAAAAATCTTAGTGGAAGAACGTTCTATGTAACAAAAAAGATGAAAACGAGAAAATGAGCTTTTAAGTTTTTAGTTTGAATTAGATACGTTAAAAACGACACTTGAAAATGATAAAAAAAATATTTAACTTCAAGTTTTTGAAAAAGGGAAACCTTTTTACCCGTTAATAAGGAGGGAAAAATAGGTTAATTGATACAAAAAATCTCATTTTTTTCAAAAATATCATTTATTACGTTCTTCCACAAAGCTCTTCAATTACTTGGTGAAAAAACATATTTCGCTCACTCGGCCCGTTGTATGGCAAATATTTGGCTGGGTAGATTTTGTTATATATAGATCGAAATTTTTGCAAAAAAAATGAATAACATAGGATTAAATGTTTCAATAAATTGAAGATCGCTACAAAATATTCATAATAATAGCATTATATAGTGAGGAATTTCAAAGGTCTAAACTGTCTCAAAATCATTAAAACAGATAAATTGTTTTTGCTGTTGGCGACTTTGAGTGATCTTTTTCAAATGTATGGCGGGAAAAGTGATACCGGCACAAGTTCAAGTAAAATTATTAATTTTTGACAAAAGACAACACATCTCGCATATTATGCGATCTTGGCAGCTTAGCGATACATTTAGCAAAGAAATTGAGATCGGCTTATAATCAAGTCAATTCTCTAATTTGAGGAGAAAAATCAAACAACTCTCTCATTTGCAATGTTTTTGGCTAACGTGGCAGCATATTTGTAAAGCAATGATATTGTCAAAAGGTCTATTATGCAGATCTGTAGAGCAATAGTTCCAATCAACCACAAATAAACATAAAAATAACAAATTTCCTTATTTTTGTGAACTTGGCAACATAGATAACTTATGAGAAAATGGAGATCCCCAAAAGGCTGTTTATTGGGAGAATTTTTTTAATCTAACAAAAAAAGATGGCAAAAACGAGGAGAGAACCCCGGAAGATATGTACTTTCAGTGGCATTACACCTAAACCAAAAGCGCCACTCTTGTAACTTTATTCATACTAAAGACTAGACGGTTACTGGAAAAAAATTACCTTTTAAGTATTTGTTTATATTTAAGGAATCAATTATGTTTTTTCGCTCTAATCAATGACCCTAATTTCATGTATGCTTAGTTAGAATCTGGTATAGTTATTAAAAAAATAGGACCCTACACAAACAAAACGAACTAATCGTTAGTGGCTTTGTTGTTAAAGTCATGTTTTCATGCAAATGTTGCTATAGTAACTCGACGACAGTCCAATCATGAAGCATTTTAGGATGCCTCATTGAAATATTTACGCTTCATAAATGCTCTGTGTTCGTCAAATATGTACCAAGATACTGCAGGTAAAAACTTTTTTATAGAAATCTGCATATTTTTCTTCAATTCTGAACATTTTTTTAATTAAAACTACAAAATAATAAATATAAGATTTTCATAAAATATTTTTATTATTATTTGTTATTCATATTTTGAACTCAAAAGTTATAATTTTATAGTTCCTTGTTTAAATAAATGCTACATGCTACTTTTTTATTTAATACTTTGTGTATAGTTTCTATAACGAAACAAACAAAGGATATTCCTATTTTTCATTTTATTTTAGTTATTAAATTTACCTTATTTAAGCATTTATGTAGAATTGATGCCTTTAAATAACAAAAGAGTTATTGCAACAACATTTTTTTTAATTATCCTTTTGTATGACAAAATATATTTAGTATTTTTACCCTACTTTTCTTTTTTGATTCGAAAGAATTAAAACAAAAGTAGGTATTGACATGCGGTCGATGTCCGCCTGTCTGTCTGTCTGTCCGTACCCCCCTTTCAAAATCAGTTCTATCAATCGGATCTTAAAAATTCTTTTTTTGTTAGAAAGCTATAACCTCAGAGACCCAACTTTCATACTTTTTGTCCGCCTGTCCGTACGTCCGGACGGACATCAATCTACTATCTGTCGGCGAATTTCCCATTGAATTAGCATTGAAAATTAATTTTGAGTCATTTAAATCACTGTTGCCAAATTAACAATGGCATGAGAAACTTTCTTTATTTAAAAATATTTGAAGCAAAATAATTATTGCATGAATCAGTTTCAAATTGCGTCATAAAATGTAGCACAATGTGATTCTTTGATTGTTCATTAATTGTTTACCAAGAAAGCGGCATATTTTTTGCATACAATTTTGCTTAGTTTTAATTAACATTTCTTATTTTTCAATGTAGTTTGGAGTAGTTTCATTACTTTTGTTATTAATAAATATTGAATTATTCTTTGAACTACAAATAAATCGTGCAGGCTAAAAATGATGTTAAGTTAATTTGAGAAAGAATATTAAGGAAAATAGTTGATTTTGGCTTTTAGAAGTTTAATATATAGCTGGATGTTGTGTTTAGCGATTTTTTTCGAATGTGTATAAATAGTGTAGAAACGGTTGTTGAGGATATTTACTGTTAGGAACCTAGTTGTTTTCCTATTAGAATTTCAGTAAGTATTTAAGTAACAGTAAAGTAGGCTGTTTTAGTTCTTTAAGAACTTCTTGTTATATTATACGCATAGCTCATGTATTCAAAATCCAGAAAAACCCAAGCAATACACCAAATCAAATACAGCCTATCGTTCAAAAATGAATATTTAACCATATTTTCTTCACCATGAATGACTTTTCTTTTCTCCCAAGTGCGGCCTGTGACGTTGGTGCAACATCCCCTCTTCGGTCCTGAACCAGTGGTGACCACTTGCACCAGTTGTAATAAACAGGTCACCACGGAGATCAGCAGGCACACTTCAGCCTGCTCATACATCACATGCATACTCAGCATTTTTGTTTGGTGAGCAATGTTTGACATACTAGAGTCATGGCCTACTCAATTTTTACCCTTTATGCACTGATTTAAGATTTGATTCTAATTATTTGCAGTTGCATATTTTAAAGTTAGCTGTGTAATTAATAATAATATAGTACGGTAAAAAAAAATAGTAGGAACATAAAATATACTTTATATCGAATTTATTCTCGTTTTTCATCCTTTCTATTAAAAATAACTAAATTGCACTGATCAAAATCAAATTTTGTTGAATAAATATGATTTACCATTTTTGTCTTTAATGTTTTGAAACTGAATACTGCATTAATGAAATCCCCATTACCGTCTATTTTTCCCTAAACGAATAATGAAAAGAAAAACAGCGGTGTTTTAAATGGGACTTATGAGTACCCCCCGGGAAAAAAGAATTAGCGCAGGTAACTTAAATTAATTTTTTTCTGAAGAATTTACTTTACACTTGTAGACTTTGATTCGCTAAATCCGTACAATTCAATCAAAAAGTTCCACCTTGCCCCCATTTAATCCAAATGAACAATGAAATGTAAATCAATAATGAAATAATGAAATAATATTGAAAAATATTATGGAAGATATTATGGAGAATATTATGAAATGAAAAATAATGAAATAATATTATGAAATGAAATGAATATAAGTGAGGGTACTTAGACTTAAAAGGGTAAAGTGAGGGCCTTTACCCTTTACTACTGAGGGTACTTATAAGTACCCTCAGTAGTAAAGGGTTAAGGCCACATAAGCTCTTCGTGACGCCCCGTAATCTGTATGGTTTGGATAGTCGGCCTTCCAAAGAAAGTACAAGAAACCTATTTGCACACGGCCGACTATACTTTTCAGGTTCCGATCAGGTTTCGGTTTGATCTTTCTGAACAGCCAACGGACGGATAACGTGAGAGCTTCTCTAGCCTAACTAGTTTAGTCGGCCGTTAATGGGTATGACATTTTAAACCAAATTGTTTTGTAGGCAAATGGAGTAACAGAAGCAACACTTTGTTAATTTAAGTCACTTTTGCTATCTTACTGACTGGATTGTGTAAGAACTCTGTTGGTACGAAATTACGAAATTTATATCTTAAAATTGCTATTTATAGCCTTCTACGAATCAAAGACTTTTAACAATTAGTGGTTTCTTTTGTTTGAATTAAGTTGGAAAAAATTAAGTGTTTTCTATCCGCTGCTTTGCCAAGTTAACATAGGTCCTTTTGTGTTTCAATCTCTATTACAAGCACGATAATATTAGTTTATTTCTTTAGCCAAAATTACTTGTAATAATGTGTGAGGCGTCACTTAAAATGTTTTCTTCATATGAATTCACTCTAAGTGTTTTGAATTAACAAAATAACGAACTGGATCTTATGTTAACAAATATTATCTTCAGTTTGTATACAAATTGGGTGCTCTAAATATTATTCTCTATTTCACTTGATGCAAATATATATCTTCAATCTCTATTTTTGAGTTTTTTTTATTTATATTACTGTTGCTTGATATTAGAAAATTAAAAACCTTATAAACATATGTTGAAATATACAATATACACATATAGTAAGCTATAATTTAATGTTTGTGTACCTGTTGTTAATATTTATAAAGCAATAAATTTCATTTCGAACAGCTGTCCTTGCTTCTGGCTGCCTCTAGTTTGTCCTTGGTTCATGGACACTATACACGAATGCCCGAACTGCAAAGATACAATAGGAGTATACTCCAGATTCAACTGATGCTTATTTCTTGAAGGTATTTCTTATAAGATGGTCACATGCATGGAATTTGATATCTTCATTTCAACATTTTAAAACTTATATATGCTTCAAATTTTTGATATTATAGCTAATAGTAGAATGAAATTGTTTACTGCTTTCCGATATCAGAAAATATCGTGATGATGTCATGATATCAGGAATTGGTTATATACGAAAAGACAATACTGGATGAATAGTAGAATTAGACCAAGCCCAATTTTCATGTCACAACACCAGTTTGCTATAAAATTGTTTATTTAATAACTAAAACATAAATTTTAACATAAAATGTTCTCTTATTTTCTATTTGTTCAAATATTTATTTTATTATTAGTTTACGTTCATAGTATTTAAGTATTCAGAGTTTGTGTTATATTGAAGAAATTTCAGACTCAAATGTATAAGGTTTTAATTCAATGAAGTTTTGTTATTCATACGTATGCTCAAATTCCCAATAGCAAGTAATAAATATATATTTAAAAAAAATTACCAGTATCTTGGTATAAAACTATTATTTATCAGTTATTTTCTCCTTAAGGTTTTTATACAGGATTTTGTTGTGCATTTTCCTTAAATGAAATTATTTCAACGTCAGTGGCAAAAATTATCAGTCAACTGCAAACCGTATCAGTCAATGTAAGGCTGCACATTGCTGCATTTTTAGATGTCCAAACATAAACAACAATTCCGCAAGTTTTAAAACTATATTAATTTAAAAAAATATTTACCAACACTGCACAATAACTACTCCATCTTTTCTCCAAGAATGAATTAAATTGTCCTGTACGGCGATAATTTTGTGCTTTATTCAAACTAATAATTTTTATGTTGAACAAGGTTTAAATAATTTTCAACAATTTATGTTACTTCGTCTTTAATAAGTATTCCGTTGAACTTCAAATTATTATGTCCAGTAATTCTCATGTATCCCTTATTTTTAAATTTCGATTAAAAATTGTACACATTATTCTTACATAATTTATCAACAATATTTTTTTAAAAGTTCACTTCCCAAAACAATTAGGGGATTGCATGGTTTAAAATCTTTCACCCAATGATTCTATTTGGAATCATCAGCTTGCGATTTTTTTTCTCACCAAGTTGAGCTCGCACTTATTTATCATTTGATGGAAGAATCGTGTCTTTTGAAGAATTAAATAATGTTTGTTTTTATTAAATGAAAATATGAAAAACATGGTAAAATAAAATTCACTCCCAAAAAATATTATGAAATGAATTGACCCTAAATTCTTCACGCTTGCATTCTTGGATGTTTAAAAATTGATTTTAACTTTTTTTTTACAAATAAAGTTTTGAAAAAAGTATTGTTATAATTTATTCAAAAATTATAATTCCAATTTCCCCCCTTAAATTTTAGTTTTAAAAAATTAAGATTTTTATACCCTGTTTTTTACCATTTCATTCATGATGCATAATAAATCGATTTCACAAATTTTAAATATTTAGAATATAAAATAAGGAGTTGGAACTGAAAGGTCTAACAAAAGTACGGAAAGTGCTCCCCTAATTGTTTTGAGCAGTATATATTCATCAAATGTTATGTATTGGTTATTTTATTGATATATCCCTGTCTATTAATATTCACCTTTGACACCTCTTGCTTCCAAATGTATATAACGAAAGCTTCTAGCATTGATGTACAAAGCAAATATATTTTTAGATGAATTGCTGCTATGTGTACACGGGCTTCTGATAGAGTTATTTCTGTATAGCATTTGAGCTCATAACGCACAAAATATATGTAACTCTATTTTGAGACCCTATGAACAATGTATAAAATCTATGTAAATAGGATAAATTACAAAATGTACGAGTATGTTCTTTTTTTCTATACACTGTCTTAATTCGTATAACTTGTAAATAAAGGTACTAGAAAAACGAAGTTCAGTTAAAAATACAGAGTAAATTAGTACAACTGTTACCAAAATTCATTTTTAACCAGCATAATTATTTTATTAAACTAACAGACTATCGTAAAGTAAAATGTTTTTTTTATTAAATTCATATTTCCCTGGTTTTTCTAAATTTGAGCTCTACGAAAATTATTGCAGTACTTATTTATTTATTATTATGATTAAGCTATGAACTAACACTTATTTAAAAACGACATTTTCAAAAATAAGTAAAAAAAATATTCAAATCTAAGTATGTCGCATAATAAAAAAATTTAAAATTATATTTTTTAAAAACTATTAAATATTTATAGGCAGAACTTGAAACAAATATCAGTTTACGTTATTATTATTTTTATAAATTACTTTTCTTTTAAATTTATTAAGAGTTGAAACACAAAGTTGTATTTCTCCAAGTGGCATTTTTTTTTAATAAATGAAATTTATTTCAGCTCAACAAAATCACTTTGTTGTGATTTTGAATGATGGTGATATTTATACATTTTTTTATTTTATATTTTTAAAAACTTTCTTAATATTTTTTACTTTCAATATAAATTTACTAAACATATTTTTTAGCTTAAAAAAAGTAATATACTAAATTTATAATTTAAAAAAGATTTAGGTATGCTTTAAAAACAAAATTAGTGTACTATTTCTGTAGATAATTGTACTATGTGTGGAATGTATACTAGTATGTCATATAATTTGATGAATTATATATTGTACATATGTATATAAAACGAGAAAAAAAACGGTCTTCCAAAGTTGGCCGTGAATCACCAAAGTTGCCTCAAACTCTGAAAATTTTGAACCTATTTGCTCATATTATCGCTATTAACACTGCTATACATAATCTGGCTCAATATACTTAATTATTATATTTCTTATCAAAGCATATCAGCTTAAAAATAACTTTATCGAAAGTATTTCTTCAAGGTTCAAAATATTTCTTTTAAATTAATGTGTTCATAAATGTAGTTCAAAATATAATTTTGTCATTTGATTTTAATAAAAAATAGATAAATGCAAGTTGTTGTTGAACTTTTTATTCAAAACGTGGTATATTTTTGACTTCTAAAGGTGTTTGAACTACAGTGATATTTTTTAAAAAAACTTCTAGTTCATTATTATGAAACTTCACTTGGTTATTAAAACTATCAAATTATTCCTTTAACTAACCTCCAAAGCTTATTTTTTACTGTGGGATGAGAAAAAAAATCACACGTAAAAACGTGGTTTGCATCAATCAATTAATTTATGAACTCATACTAATAGGCATACTAACGAATTGCAAGATATTTTTTTTTAATTAAAGTTTCCTAATCAGCATTTAAAGGACTTATGCCTTATAAGAGATATTAGTATTACCACTTTAAATAAACTAACACTATTAGTTTCGAAAATTATATACATTGTGATTTATTGTTTACTTAAGAGAGAGAGAGAGAGTTTAGTACTTAAGTACTTAACTTATTGTTTACTTGTTTACTTAGAGGTGTTTGTTTTGGACTTAACATTGTTAGTAAAACAACTATGTAGTGCCTTACTTACATCTATTATTACTGAAGCATCAAAATATAGATATTTTTAATAAGAGTTTTCCATACAAAATATTAACTACGCAATTTGTAGATTCACTAAAGTCCTCCACTAAAAAAACATGTTCCGTAGAGTTGGAAATATAATTTTTTTTTGTACAGGGTGGCGCAAATAAGCTCGCTACGAATGCAATGAAGATGCTTGGAGAGAAAAACAGTTGAAGCCACCTGAAGAATTTCAAGGTGACTAAGTGCCAGAAAGAATGCTATGCAATAATTAGTTACAAAATGGCGTCGGGCAGGATTTGTTTTGAACTCCACAAAATGTTAACTCCGTATCCCCCTGTCTCGTACTGTTTAGTAGTTTATATTGCATTCCAACTAACTTGCCAAACTCTAGCATAGTTTTTGGCAAATAAATCGCCAAGCATTTGTTTGGTTTTAATATTTAAGCGGTCAATGGCTTCATTTGGAAAACCTTCTTTTGTTTTAACTTTTGACTTGGCGGCATTTCTATCGCATTCCTACTTCCATGCTGGACTACTTTTATTTGCACCACCCTGTATAATATGCAATTTAGTGCCTCAATTTCAAACATTTTCTATTTTTAACTAGTTCCTAGAACCCAGAGGGACAGAAGAGTTTCTTGTTCACTACGCTACGAAAAAGGTATAGTTAGAGTAAAATTTGGCACATTGTTATGGATTGCTTTCTCGTTTCCACTTGCCACTTAAATAACTTAACATATAGATATGTGAAGAGAAAATTATGAAAAAAAAGGAAATTTGGGTTTACTACAAGCCGAACTCTTATTTTCTAAGCAGTTCACTAGATCTATATAAAATAACCTTCGGTAAATAGGAGTTCGGAAGGGGTCACATTGAAAAATAAGTGTGTCATAACCACAAAAAATTCAAATATTGACTATTCAGATATCTTTATTTCTTATTTCGTTATTTTTGCCGGTAAATAAAACAACGAAAGAGTGAAACAAATATTTTAAAATATACATAAAAAACATCTATCTCTCTCTGAAAATGAATTATTTTTTGTTAGAGCATTTCTTATTATTTAAACTTAGTGTTTGTATTGTTTTTTAGTTTTGAAAAAATAAATTTTTCTATATGAGAAATGTTGTGCATGGAAATATGACGAATAAATAAAAGCTTTAAAAATTAAGAAAAAATCCATATTAAATTTGTATTTTATTTTTGAATGAAAATATTTACATATAAAGAGATATAGTTATTAAATTAATTTATATATATAATTACAATAAAATGCACTATAAAAAGAAAATAGTATGAACAAATATCAAAATCGTAATCGGATTCATAAATAGTATTATAGAATAAAACAAGTATATTTATTCCTAATGTCCAAAGAAGAATATTCTATACATCAAAAGTTTTCATACTTGTGAATGTGAAGATAATATGAAACAAAAAAAGACCATTTTGGATTTTTTTTTACTTAAAGTTAAAAAAAACATTTGGTTGAAAGAATGAATTTTTTCTTTTTCATTGTATATCAATATCAAACACTTTTTTTTTATAAATTACCTAATATTTAACATGCAATATTATTTTTTGTTGCTGTTGCAGAGTTTGAAGTTTAAAATTTTAGCATTTATGTTCATAAAAGATATATATTCTTCGGATTTCGAATTACCACGGCTACATATTCTTCAATAACTTTTTTTGCTTCGTCAAAATCAGTTACATATGCTTAAAATGCATTTTTTAAAAATAAATTTCTCCTAAACTATAATTAATAAAAAAATTAGTTACTATGAAAACTACTTATAAACTATTCAAAATTTAGGAAAATCTCACAATATACAAATTAATATTTTATAATTTTCGTAATCAAATTGCTAAACATCAGTTATTAACTTCTATAATTGGAAAATTTCTTAAATTTTGAATAGTTTATTAATATTTCAGAGTTAGCACTTTTTAAAATTTTTTAATTTATAATAAATTTAAAAAAAGTACTGATTTTTAATTTTTTTGCATAACTATTTGAATTCAAAAAAACAATATTTAAGCATACACTGTTTGCAAAAACCATCAAATTAAAGTTTTTATATTAATATTTTCCATGTTCAGTTTAGTTATAATATTCAAATGATTAAATTATTCAATTACTGTGTTTTGTCATAAATTCTAATTTATTATTTGTATCTAAACTTTACACTTTATAAGTGCTCATGAATCTAAAAATAAATGTGACACTAATAACTCTTTATCTTAATTTAGAGGACAATTTAAGAATAAAAATATTGTACAAATATATTATAATAAAGTTTTATTTGCAGAAAATCTAAATCAAACGTAAATAACATTTGTGCACAAATAAAAAAACGTTTAATTTTCTTTGAAAAATGAGAATGTTTAAATTTAAAATAAATTTTCTATTGAAGAATTAATTTCCCGGAGAATTATTTTAATGTACTCATTTTAAATATAAGGGAAAAACAACGATTAAGTGTTGTACAAAATTGAATTTTTAATATAAAACTATTCTATCCGAATGTCTACACGTACTATAGCGTCATTTTAAAGGATGTTTTAGATTTTAAAAATATATAAGGCATACACAACTCAATTCTTAAATTTATTAAATACCTATTTTAGGAAATATTAGGAGATGAAATATACATAAAATTGTGCAGCAAGAAAAAGTGGCAAGTATACTATACTGCATGAGGAAAAATGAGATATCAAGAAAACAAAATACTTTTTGTTGTTATGATTTGCGGATTTCAATAGCAATATATGGTAACAATTTTGTATATTCTTGATTTTTTTTCTTTAAAAAAATGCAATGGAAGAGTCAGATTTTATTCAATTCTCTTGAAATTTATATTTTTACCTATGAGTACCTTTTCCACACATAGTGCGATTTATAAAGACCATTGAAAAATCCGGACTTGCTAATATTAAGGATTAAAAACCATTTTACAAACAAGTATAATTCATGCGAAGTATCTATGCACCCCAATTGTTTCTCCACAATTCGGACAGCCATGTAGAGTATCTTTGCACGTTGGGGCAATCAAAGGCAACCAGGCACAGGGAGTACTGAAAATATATTACATACAACATGAGTTAACATCATTTAAGGACGAATGAGACCGAATGACCGTAGGTCTCCAAACAAAATTGCCTCTGCCAACTGTATTATTCCAATGGAAAAATTATTTTCCAAAACAAATTTCTCCGGCAGTATTGAATATTTTTTCACAAACGTTTTTTTTATCTCATAAATCTAGATGACTTACAGGACACATTTCTCCAGCTGCATCCAATGTAAAAATATTGAATACAGCTGGAAAAATGTGGCTCGCAAAATATATTTTTTATGATGAATGGCACACGGCATTTTTCGAATGAATTTCACAGTGGCACTTTGGTTTAGAGACTCGGTCCCCTTCACTGTTAAAATGGAAGTATTTCTCAACATATTTTTTTTATTTATTATTTATTATTATGACACACAGCCTAACAGATTTTCACCCAATTATAAGACTGAGATAAGTACAGTTAACAACCACGCCTTACCCGGGAATCGAACTCAGATCCCCAGCTCTGCTCTTTAAATTAACTATAGTTTAGAAAACTGGTTATTTTTTTACTGGTCTTAAAGAGGTATTTGTTTACATTGGGTATTTTATATAATACTGGCATTATGGCTTTAGTGATGGTGAAATAAACGTAAAGTTCTGCTCTACTATATAAATGTAAGCTTGGATGCCTTTTCTTTACGATGGTTTCCTGTTTTCTTGGATTTGGTAAAAAGAATTAAGACATTTTACATTTTTTCTGATTTAATTTACATTAAATTTTCTATTTTGAGTTCTGTTGTTTACTTACTTTGTTAAGCCTCGTGGCATATATTGTGGTAGGATAGAAGTTTTTCTTTTTTAATTTTCTAGACTTACCAAATTCAAACAAAAGTAACCAGTTTAAAACGCATTGTTTTTGGTAGATATTATTTAAATAATAGCTTTTAAAATTTCTATCAGTTATATTTTTAGGAAAATTCAATTCTTGTAATACTACCATACTTGTAATACTACCTTTTATATTTTAATTCTTACCATAGAAAAAGTGCGACCAGCACAGTAAAATAGGAACATACTCCGTTGTGCCTGGAAATTTCAGTAACAATGAACTGTCCACAGTTTTTGCATACCAGTGCCGCTGGTTCACGGCCAAAACTGAGTTTTTCTACGTACGATGCGTGCAGGAGAAACGTGACATTCTTGTCAAAGTGTTTTTCTGAAAACAATGTTTTGAATAATATTAACAATAATTAAATTAACTAATGTTATAAAATGATTAGAGTTATTAAATGAGTAAATTAATTTTAAAATGATTTTTAAATATATGCGTTTAAATCAATTAAATACTAATTTAAATTAATGCAAATATTTTAATATCTATAATAAAAACACTAGGCAACTAGGGCTTTAAAACTAATTATTAAATACACATTATATATACATCTGTAAATCCTCTATAACAGTTGAATTTTTATCGATATTGATTCGTATCTTGTCTGTTTAATATTTGTTTTATTCTAAAATTTAATTTTTAAATATTTGTTTTTCAGTGGTATTTACTCGTTTAGATATTTAGTTTCTGAATGTAATTTCTTTTTGCTACATGAATCAAATTGAATTAATGATACATTTAAACAACACATGAACCATGGGATTAAACACATTTTACGTTCTTCTTCGTGCTTGGAATTATTTATATAATAGAATAAACATATTTTATAAAAAAATATGAATCATTTACCAATATTGAGTTAAATATATTTTTAACCTAAGCATAGAAACAGTTTAAATGTATAGATAAGTAGTGTATAATATAAATACGTCAAATTATTTGCTTTTAAATTGTCATAAATTTCAAGTTAAATAATTCCCTTTAAACGAAATTTAAGAGATTAAAGTTCATTGTCTGCCTGCCTCTATTAGTTACTTTATTAGTTTCAAACAAAAACGTTTTCAAAATATGTTTGCATGTTTTAGTTCTCTTGCATGTTTAGTTTCTTTGCAAAATATTTCTTTAAAACATGAAGACAGCTACATTTTGCATTTTATAGAAAGACATTTTAAACAGTAAAAGTTGAAAATACTTTCATATTTATAGCTAAATCATAATAGATCATGGTAATAGGGCAAGTTTTTTTTAAGAAAAAGTGTTGAATAAAATTGATAGTATTTTATATGAAGGACACTAAAAAATAATGACGTAAGTTTAGTATATTATTAAACAAAACTTACACAATAATAACCATCATATTAAAAAAAATTGTTGCTAATACGCTGTATATGAATCTATGGCATAATTAAAAGTAAAAAACAGTTTCTAAATTTTAATTTTTTCATTTAATTACTTTGATATTTTCTTTGCAAAATCTTTAATTTTTTCCCGTTTCCTTCAGCATTTTGGTTGTTAAATGTTTGTTAGATGATATAAGTAAGAATTTTAATATAATAATTTATATTTCTTAATAGTAGCCTATTTTTGGCTATAGCTGAGTCATTTCATTAGAAAGTGAAAAAATGAGTAATATATACAACTGTTAAGTGGTTTATCATTACCTTATAAAACTAAATTTTTATGAAGAGTAACGATACAGCATAAAATAATGTAAGCTTACATCAAAGCTGAGTAACTGCCATATTGATAAAAACAAGCATTTTTCACAATCCTTGTTTCATAACATTTATGATTGCGCACGCTCTTAGACTCTGTGGCAGGTTATACAACGTTTTGTGGAAGTTTCTTCAGAAATTTGGGTTTAATCTTCTTACTACAAAACTGGTGTTATTTTACACAATGTTAACGTAACATAGTTTTTTGTTTACTGTGAAAAATTTGTTACTGTGAACTGCTTTCTATCCCAGCGTTTAGCCAAATAGAAAAAAAAAAGTGAGAAAGTATTGCATATATTATACTTAACTTCATGTGTAAAACATATTTATTATAATTATGTGTCATAATAAAAAAAATGTAGCAAAATTTTACAACCAAATAATAATTATATTTAATATTTATATTATAAATAATAATTCGTTGCATTGCTGATTGATATGAACTAACACTTTTAAAAAAAATGTTTGCTTCCTACTTCAAAAATAGCTGATTTGGGTTGAATATGTAAGAGACCTTTATTTGTTTACAATCAGGCTAAACCAGCAATAAAACAAACTCTCGAAATATCGATTTTCTTGCTGCCCCTCGGCCAGTGAATTTGTACTGCGTGCAATGCCAAACCTTCCAACCGCTACAACCCTTTAGAATCGCCCATATACCACACGTCTACACGTTAATTCCAAATCGAAGAATATCCGCTGAATACCATGCAATTATTTATTTGCATGCCAATTGTGCATGTTAGCTGCATGATATTTGTTATTCGTTATTGATTCAGTAGTATTCAATATTACGCAGCAAAACCATCGTCCATATCTTATATATACTAATAGCTTTGAGGGCAGGAAAAAAGGGTTTTAGCAAGCATACTTTGTAGCATAAATTTATTGGCATTTTATATATGCATGCATACATTAGGGAGATAAGTCCAAAACTATTGATTTGTCGTTATTTGAAATCGTTCAGTAAAAATGTCTATAAGATCATTAAATATAATTAGATACAGAATTGGCAGGAAATAAAGGGTTTTAAGCCATGCTTGATTTTTTTTACGTTTGTTTACATATGATATATGCATGCAACATTTTCATTGCCGATTGGACGGCTCAGAATACAAGTGAACCAAGTCCATAAAAAGTTTTTTTGTGTAACAGACGTTTACAGTTAAAGCTTTATAAAAAAAATACCTCTTAAGATTTTTTTTATTGCTGCTGCCCAGCGGTTATTATCTGAACTAGAACTTTCATCATTATTGCACTGAAATTCTACATAGTTATTGCATTAAATAACTCTGCTAACTCTAAAATGTCACAAAGTTGACTTGGTTCACTCGTATTCTAAACCTTGCAATTGTTCCATGAGAATTTGCCATTGCGCACCCAAAGCGTTGCCAATATCGTGCATTTATCAAAAAGCTATCTTGACAGAGAATAAAGTTGGCTTACGTAGTGCAAGCGAATCCATTTGTTGACCAGCTTGCCGCAGGGACGCGTCTCGATACCATCGTTGGACGACCATGTTCAGATATCGTTCCCATTCTTTTTCGAGGACGGGAAAAGGGGTGGGTGTTCCCGGTTGCCATGGTTACGTAGACGGTTTGGCGGGACTCCAGGATATCATCCGATGTTTTGATTTCTATTGGGATCATAACACGGCTCCGCCACTATTATTGTGTTTATATTCGAGAGGCTTCGTATGTTCAATGTTAGATTAGGTTAGGTTAAATTATCGTCGAGAGCTACACGAAGGCAATCTGGGACGGGTGCCGTAATTTAGAAAAACAGTCAAATGACGAGAAGGTACTTGAGTAGGCATCCAACGCAACTGTTGGTTGGTTGGTTGGTTGACATATATATTCAGGTTTGTGTGCTTGGTCAGCGACCCGCTTATAAACCTTCGTCAAGTAAGACAGACACAACAGACAACACATACACATAAGTGGATCCATCTAATTTTTAGAGACAGAGGCCAACTAGAGGATCCCCAGAATTGGCTTGTCACCCCCAGAGGTATTGATTTGGTATGGGAACTTAGAGGACTTTCGGACCCAACAGATTTAACGAGCACGTACTCCGCATATACTCGGTAGGTCTTCAGTGGTACCGGGACTCGATCGCAGGACCTTCCGATCCCGAGACCGAGACGCTGACCACTAGGCTCACTACGGCCCAACGCAACTGTTAGGGCGTCGAGACTTGGAAGCATATTTAACTTGTACTCTACATGGGGTATTATTCATCAAATACTTTTTGCTTTCAGGGGCCATTTATTTGTCGGTTTATAGGTCGGCAGTTATTTTGGCGATGACCGGACTACAACATGGGACCTTTCGCATGCAAGGCATGCGCCTTACGGACTGGGCTCCCCAGGCCCATTTTTAATGTAAAAGAGGACACACAATGTATTTATTGATGTTAGTATAAAAGAAAAAAAAATTAAACTTAAAAAACAAGTATTCAAAGCTATTATTTGTCTTTTTAACTTGGTTATAGAAAACCTGATCGTCTGAAAAGTCCGTCACACATGGCAAAAAGTGGACGCGAGAATTGTTTTCTCCAGATTTTGTCCGGGAAACACAGATATTTTAAGTGTATGTTTCTAAAATAAACATTGCATTTCCTTTGTAATTTTAAAACCGGTCAGAGAATTATGCATTGCAGTAAGTAATAGAAACAGTAAATAGAATAAACTAGAATCACGTGTTGAAAGGGGGAAGTTAGCTATTTGCTTCATATTGTAAAGTTATAAAAATCTCATTTAAAAATGCTAAAACGTTATGTGCATTCGAATTCTTTATTTTATTAAACTTGTGTATGTGTATATGATTTTTAAGCTATGTTTATTGAATATTATCTCAAAGTAAAAAATAAAATTTTGTGTTTACTATTTTCGTTTTGTTTGACAAGAAATTTGAGTGCACTTTGGTTATCAGTATAAAAAATCCCAATACAATCGCCTTGTACGATATATCCATTGCATTTAAAGTGAAAAATCTCGTCTGTTTAAAGTGCTAAACCTCGTTAAATAGGGTAACTTTAGATCATGCATAAGACCTTATTGTAGACTTTTTTCTTGACTTTTTTTGTACTCTAAGGTCAAGCACATTATTAAAAAGTGCATTTAATGAAGTCATTCGCTTAAAAAGCGTGGGCCAAACTTAGTCTCCAGGGACAAAATCACACTATTTGACGTTATTATTCAATTGTTCCCCATTTTTTATATTCTGCAAAAAAATATATATAATTTAAAAAAAAAATAATATTCTTAACATAGCGGATTATATATCGTCGGTCAAATGGCAAAACCACTAATGTGCAAACTCTAGGGATTGGCAGTTTTTGTAAACGGTGGGCTTATATCAGTATCCAGTGTTCCATCCTGTAATTTGCACTTTCGTGGTTTTGTCATTTGACCAAAAATATTTTTCCAAAGTATCATATTTACCTGATTTATTTGATGTTTTAATACAAAGAAATTAGTAATTTCAAACACAACTAGACAACAATGCATATTTATTTCATAAAAACGATATTTTTGCAACAAGTTTTATAAATCCGAAAGCAAAGCAAGCACTCAAGCCTCTACAAGTCCACCCAGGTACTAAAAGAGTTTTGTAGAAACTCGTAAATAGGTTTGGACTTCATATCGCTTGAAACTTTTGTGCCAGGAGCTGGTAGAATCTGCTGACACCGGTCTTCATTCCCGTCTATGCTGTTGCATACAACGTCTGGAAGCTGAGCTGACACCATGTGAATGAGATCCATGACCATATCTAAGGCTTCCTGACCGCAAGTATCCTGAACCATCCTACATAATTCGCCACGAATTTTTCTGTATCCACTGTAGAGAAAAGGATACAATAGATGAGTTTAGATCTGTTGAATTTGACACTGAACACATTAAACAAGAAAGCCTTTATAAATGTCGATGTTAGAGATTTATTAACAAGTACGCTAACAACATCAATTATAACAACCAACTACATGGAAATCGAAAACCGTTCGAACTTAAACTGCTAGATTTCAGAGTTGAGCAGTTTGTTGAAATACCCTCGCGTTAGTTCACAGCTGAAGCACACGCATTAAAGTTTATTTTGTACTTCAACAAGATGTAAACACATGGTATACTTTTCTTTCCAATCATAATCTACCTTGAAGCAGTTATTCATCATTGATGCAGTTTCTGCGATTTTTAACCCTATTATATTTGAGCAAAACCAATCCATCAAAACACTAATAACCCTCTTAGAGATACAAACGTATAAACCCGTCATCAGGCTGTCAGATTTTCCAGCAACACACATATATGAATTAATAATTTTTTCAATTTTGCTAAATTTTTAATTATTATTGATAATCATTTACACAAGAATTGTAAGTTAAAAATACTAGAAAGAAAAAAAGTTTAAATTAAAAATTTCAATTTTAATCTCATGCAATGCAAACAAGTTTACACTCCCAGTTTGCTTATCCCTCAGAGGTATAATTGTCCATCACCAAACGATTGTACAGTTTTCCAATGCAATGATACCTCATAGTAGTTTTTTTTTTAAAATCGCATTCTGTAAATCAAACACCAGAAAAAAGAGATAATGTCTTGCAATTTTCTTGCAGTATGTTAAAGATCATCTACCAGATACTTCGTAGTATATGATGTATAAATGTTGTTATTAAAGTAAAATGAAACAGTTTAATATGAAATTCTAAAAATAATGATAGTTTACTTACCAACAAGAATACATAATTTTATCGCTGTTTTTTGTAGTCATCATGCCCTCAAGTACAGCCAAACTGTATTCGATTTGCTCCTTTAATCCCTCAGACTGTGAAACTTTATTTAGACAAGTTGCGTGAGCCAAGTATGCTGCAACAATGAATGACAAATCTCAATATTGTCAATGTATTTTAAACTAAGTAATAATAAAATAAATTATAATATGCTTCTTTTCCTATCACAGAAATTCTAACTTTATATTTTACGAATAATTTTTACAAATTAGATATTACTAATTTGTAAAAACTAGTTTTACAAATAAGTAATATATATTTATATATGCCATATGTATATTAAGCCATCTTCAAAATTGTAAAATTTAGAATAAAAATTAAAATAGGCTTTCATAAGTACTTAAAGTAAAAATTGTAACCTCAGTTGCTAAAGAACTCATAGTGAATTTCTGACATTTATTTTTAATTAAAATAAAAAGTTTTATACATAAAATCAGCATTGTGATCTATACTTTAAAATATTTTGTACTCAATTAAAAAAATTAATATTTTTAAGAATTAATGTAACATGTAACTTATGTTACATTTTACAATTGTTTTACGAAAACCTTTACACTTACAACTTTCAGTTTATTTTAAATATGATATATTTGTGTCTCATTTTCAAAATATAAAGGGTTTCTTTGTCTACGGACAAACTATAATTGTATCAAATTATTAATAAACAAAAATCGAAAAACAGTTTTGAGTAACATATGTTACAAGGAATAAAATATGTTACATTGTAAAAAAAACTAAATTTACGAGCATTTGCCCTTCAATTTTTATGGGCAACAGCCTTATTAGATGGAAAACGGTATGACCCACTAAATAAACGGCCTTATCCCTTAGACTTAGAAATTAGGGCGATTCCCGTATTTTTACAGTTTTAGCTCATAGTATTTACAGTTTTAGCTCACACTATTAGCTATAGGAAATGATGGGCATGAGTGTTTTTTTTTAACGGGGTGTGACTGGAATCTCTGCTGCCGTTCCCTGCCCGTTATTTTACAGGGATTTTTTTTAAACTCTGTAGAGTAAGTAACAAAATTTGAAAGATTTAAATATTATGAAGAACATGTTATAAAAAAAAGGCATAAAAACTTGTTTTGACTTTTTTTTATATTAAACTGATAGTAATACAAAATTTAATTCCTTGAAATAAGAGAAGCTATAAAATACCCTTCTGTACTATTGCAGGTATATATAGACAATATTTGCTTAATTTGATAAAAATAAACCTAGGCAATGTTAGTATTATCTTTTTTATACAGTGTTATTATGTCATCATATACTCATAAGCTTTGATGAACATCGCCTGCATTTTACCATCACCTTCTAAATCATCTCGTGTCACAGCAACGTAGAAATTTTAATTTTTTCCCTAAGGTCTCAAGAATTGCTTAGTTGCAAAAATTAGAACGAATTGTAAGTACCACTTAAAAAGCTGCGATTTCACTTTACATTGTTCAATTTGGGGAAAACGGGAAAATATGGATTTTTTTATTGACATTTTTGGTTTTAGCACATTAAAGTCTATAAAGGAAAAGTATTTTTTCCTAAAACTGTTATTTTATTTATCAAGCGCCAACTCGTGATGCACTGATGGTACTTATAAGTACCACTTAACAGGCCGTTTTTTACTTTTCATTGTTCGTTTGAGGGAAAATAGCTGGTAGTGCGTTTTTATTAAAACATTATGCGATGAAACACATCAAAGACTGAAAATCTAAAACATATTCATTCAACAAATTGTCATTTTTAGTCAGTGTAATTTAGTAATTATAAGTTAAAGCTTAATTCTGTGCAAAAAGTGTCAAATGGATCAAGCCATTTCGGCATGTGAATGAGGATAAGTTAATTTTTATCCAGGCAATGAACTAGTATTATAAAATAATAGCATTCGCATTTAGTTATAAAATAATAGTATTCGTACTTGCTCGAAGTGCGTTTCCGCTTTTACAAAACGAGTCCCTGAATTCGAATACTCCATCAAGTAAGAAACCAACGGCTTCTTTCTGCAGAGGTGTCATACAAGAATCTTTGTATTTCAGGGCACACTCGATGGCTTCTGTTAGTTCTCTAGAAAAGAAAGTTAACATGAGATTAATTTTTGATCACTATTAATGTTATTTATAGTTCATGATTATAATGCCCAGGTAAAAAAAATCGATCAATAAAATTTATACTGCATATATTAGCATACATATCCAAGCCCAACCTAGTACATGTATCACTAAACTTGAAAATGTTCTAACCATAGAAATAATAAAACCGTGGCTCTCGTACACTTCTAGAGGAGACACGTAAGGAAGAACCAGTCATTTGAACCAAGGAACGGGGTATTTTCACCCCGAGCGACAGTCATGTTGAGGTCGGCTCGAGGAACAGTGCAGAATAAAACAGTACTACAATTGCGCTACTAAAATTTTATAGACGTTGATTCTAATTTTGGAATTCATGAACTAGGATCTTTTTTGGGTAGTTCTATTTGTCTTCAGCGGAATCTTTCTTTTTCTTATGTCGAACTCAAATTTTCTCAAGAAACACTTATAAATGACCCATAATTAAGTACTGAGAGTTGAAATAATAAAAGATAATTAAATTATGTAACATTAAATTTGGTTTATTTTAAAATTAAAATCTTCCGGCATTTTTTAATTATTAATTAATAAAAAAATAGTTATAAGAAAATTTCAATATTTTTGTTTTTTAATTTTTAGTAAAAGTAATAGTTTTAGTTCATAGATGGCTCCACTACATGCGATAAAAAACAAGGTCTTCTTAAACAAACAATACTCTTCTTAAACAAATTAGAATATTAGGCATAGGAAATTATGTAAAATACGTATCATGTACTCATATTATTAGGCAAAGTTATAAAATTATATCTATTGAATAAATGGTTAATGCTAATAGTAGTAGCTTTTTCAAAATAATTTGTAACACGTAATCAAAAGCAGCAAGACAAAAAAAAATTAGAATGCTTTTTGGTTTACTCATTACGGCCTTAAAATTTAGGTGTTTTTAAACTGGAATCAAAACAAAATTGTATTTCTTTAGTCAATAAATGTTATCAAGCAGGAAATAAATTTTGAATTCGGTTACTTTTCGCATCAACTTGAAAATAAAAATTATTAAATATTGGAAACATTTTTTTTTTTCTAAATATAATTTTGACAACATATAAACGTAAATTTTTAACGTGATACACGAAGGGTTTATTAAAAATTGTCTTCTTACGCAAGATATTTCAACATGCAAGGTACGAGTCTATAAACCAAAGTGTATCTGTGTAAATCCAACGGAAAAAATATTCTAAGCCACATTTCTCCGGCTGTATTGCATATTTTTACAAATGGTTTTTTATAGGATAAATATAATGGATTCACAAGCCTCTATGATCCCACTTTTTGAAATTGATTCGAATATTTTGTGTAAAAATTTGTATTGAAAATTTGAAAAAATATTCCAACCAATTTAAAAAAGTGGGAGTAGAGACCTGTAAGTCAGCAAGCAACATTTATCACATGAAGAACCGTTTGTAAAAATATTCCATGCAGCCGGAGAAATATAATTAATAGTAATTACACAACTCATACATCTTAAACTGTAAATGTATAATTTAATTCATAAATTATAAATGTAATGCTTTGATCAGCAGAATTGAAGTTTACTTACTGGCATGCGTAAGCTACATCTTCTTCTGTTGTTGCTATTGATTGCTTGGGCAACGTTTGCACCCACTGAATGGCAATATCTGCACACTGCATTACTTCGCTAGTATGACACTGGGGATCGGCGAGGACGGAACATGATGAGGCTGTCACATGAAAAACAATAAATTATCTTCAACAGATGAAATAAGTATATAATAATTGTTTAAAATATCATAAGGAATAATCCGCAATAAATAAAAATTAATATATTTTTAAGTCATACATTCAGATTAAAATATATACATAAGTTAAAAATAATTGTTCATTTATTGTAATATTTTATAATATTATTTTTCGGTTTTTATAAATATAACTTAATCTTTTGGTAATATTGTTATTATATAAATTGAACTCTTTTTTAGCTTCCACACTACGTTTATAACGTAAAAGTGGAAGGTATTATAATCGTTCAGTCCGCCTGTCTGTCTGTCCTTTTCTCTGTCCGTCACCCACTTTCACAGCCTAAACTACAAATGCTACGGACATGTGTGATACGTCAAAAAAATTCAGCGCATCGAAATTAGAAGACATTGAAAATCTCAGAAAAAATTCGAATTCGAAGTACTTCAATTATTTAAAAAACTGCAAAATTGAATGCTCATTTAAAAAGCATAGGAAGCCATTTTTATTAGAATTAAATCACCATTGCAATTTGCAACAATAGCTCGAGAAACTTTAATTCTTTTAGACTATAAATTAAAATAAATTTATTTTTGCGACATCGATCAGTTTGAAATGACGTCAAATATATTTCACTACGAGATTCTTTGTACGTTGACATGAAATGTTTTAATTCTATTTAAAAGCGAGGAATGTTACATATTTACTCTTTAAAATATAAATTAATTTTTGCAAACAATAAGTAATAATTATTGAATTTTCGAAATAAAATAAATGAAACTAGCCAAATTTAGCATGTACATGTTTAATATAGCATATTAATGCTGTGTTTGTCGCCTTTATACCGGTTAAACACAACTGTTGTGGAGAAGCGGGTTAAGTGACAGATTATGTTACAAACCTACTTGTTTATTTAACATAAGTATATTAAATAATTTAAATACCATAATATTATTATTTAAAGCAAGACCAGATGCAATTAATTTTTTCTAATAGAGAATATTTTTCTATAAGCTGGAGGATTGGAGCAATCATGTAAAAATATTTTTTTATAAAGTAATGCATTAAAAAATTTAACATTTGCAATTAGCATGTCAAATACGATCCCGCGTATATTTAAAATTATTAAATTCATTTTTTGTATTGCACAATTTTTGTAATTTTATCTCTGTGGAAACGTGTTTTAAAGAAGAAAGTATTTGAAAATTTTGAAAAAATTACAAACCTAACATAATAAATAAAAATAAATATCTTTTAACCTGATACATCTTAAACATATAACGTTTTTGTACTAAACTAGTGTTACTAAAATCAGTTTAATTTTGAGGAATATTTTTTAATTAGTAGAGTTCACTTATGGATTAAAAATACAGCTGATTCCATCCCAAATACTAATATGAATAAAAAATTACATTTTTATAACAAGAGATATTCGGTAGATACTAAGCTAGTTTCCCTTAACAAGTAAATATTACTTGGATTTATTTCCTTTTCGTACATAAATACAACACAGATATTAAATTCAATACAATAACAGAAATATAAAATGCTATTTTTAAATATAATTAATTAGTTTAGACTGTTTTACTTAATAGTAAGCTACGTTCTCGTTTCATAAGCCTAATATTGCGGGTTCGAGTCCTGACTGAGTTGCTGGATTTTCAGGATGGGAAAAGGGTCGGCACGCATGTCATATGATTATGTGGCATGTAAACAATCCCTTGATGACCAATTTGGCGTGTATTCTTGATTAAATCTTGCTGTACTTTAACATTCACAGACAGCTCAGATTAATTGCAATCTGAGCTTAAAAATCTGTAGCGAGAGCCGCTGAGATAGTGCCACAAAAAAATGACTATCTGTTCTCGTGTATATGCCAAGCTTGCAAAGGCTTAATCCGCCAAAAAGCAGCCCCGTTGAAAAAAAACTGGAGAATAAAAATGATATATATTTTTAAAAATGTAATAAGAATTTAGATTAAAAATAATAATTTACCTAGGATTAATCCTAAGATTAATAGAAGAAACTTCATTTTTACGTATCAAAGCAACACTTAGCTGAAGGAGATCACTGGTACAATGTTGATATAATAAACTTTTATACGGGTTATAACAATTTTTTTGTTTTAATAATATAAGGAAAACATATTTTTCGTAAATCACTGAAGCATTACATAACTTTAAATTGTAAGGATGTGGGTGAGCAATTTTAGAGATTTTTCTGGTTAACCAATTAAGTAATGAAATTTCCGTTTGTGATAACCTTGGATGAAAAAAAAAAGTACTATTTATGGTAAACTGCTATCCCACATGCACTTTGTTTCTATATAGATTTATTGATAAAAATAGCAAAATTATATTTTCTTTTGTTTAAAGTTGCACAATTTAAACAGAAACTTGAAAAGTCGTTTGAAAATAGTCCTGATTAAAAAGGTAGTGAATTATAAAACTGTTTTCATTTGATTTCATAAATATTAATAAATTAATTACTGCTCGATGAGAGAAAATAACGAATTCATAGTGGAGTGTAGGTGAGGTAATCGTTTCCGCTGTCTATTTCTACCTCTCAGAGTTTACACAGCAACGCTGTTTAGAACCTGTCAAGGACGAGTCGACTGCGCACCACGAACTTAGCGACATGACGCTAGCGTCGACTTGACTCACAATTAACGGCCGTTTCCTGGTACTGGCCATCCGGTGAGATTTTTCTACTATTCCGCACGATCCGATTATAGATGACTGGCAGTAGGGGATCACTCCTGAAAGTTAATCTTAGCTGATCTACATCGCAGGACGGCTTGGAGTTGGTATAAAGTTTCTCAAAGAAAAGATAAATTTATAGGGTAAGGCAGGGTAGGTACATATATATTCCGGCTTGTGTGCTTGATCAGAGACCCTCTTATAAGCCTTCGTCAAGTAAGACAGACACAGAAAGAAATTCTACTGTCACAGAGAAAGGAAGTACACCCAGGGCGAAAGCGGGAATCGAGCCCACTCCCGTTACAGTGCGCAGACTGCTAGCGTATTGGTCTGCTATCCAAACCACTCGGCCATCAGGACCCCAGATAAATTTATATTATTCATTACAGGCTGAAAATGCTGAGTGATTCATTGTTGCAATTGGAAAATGATTATAAGCTTATTTTGCATGGGCTCTTTTCCTCATGCTAATTCTTCACCAAAGCTTTTTCTGTTCTCTAAGAAACATTTGTTTTTCTTTTCCCGCAACGTTATTTTTAACACGCTACTAATAAAATAAATTAGAAATACTTATGTTGATATATTATAATTTAAATATTGGATCATCGTATTTTGCAGTCTCACCAAATTATTGTGGCCTCACTGATAAATATTTTGAGTAAACGAAACAAAATGTTAAAATCGTAATTCTTTTGTCATTAAATTACTAAGTGGAAAACTTATTGTAAAGACAGCTTGGAAGTAGCAACATATACGTACTTGATACTTTCTAAATTTTTACTATTAAACATTTCTTTTATCAATCGAACTTCGGAGACTATTAGGAAAACAAAAACAAATTTAAGTTACATTAGGTTATCAGACTGTAAAAATTCTTTGCACTAAAATTACGATGAATGTCTTACTTCACTAAAAAAATATTCTCTAAATACTGTTACCAGGATTCTCTTATTTTGTTTTGAAATTTGAAAACTATTTAAAATGAAATTCTCAAAAATGAGTATGAGGCCTGTTTTCCTTTCATTGTGAGAAAAATATTCAGAAAAACAAATGCTTTAAAATATCCAATTTAATCATGTTCTTAAAATTGAAAATCGTTAAATAGCCTAAACACCCTTCATATATTGGGAATGATATATTACAGATATACAACGCACACTATACTTGGAGCTGGCGTTGTTCCTGTTCGTGAGTTTGATTCCTCGTCGGCCATATTACTTTTTTCTCAATCATTCTCAAAAGTAACAAAACATCCGTGTTCTCAAATTTGATAATAATTTATTCGAAGCTATTATAAACAATGATTTTCTCAAAAATAAGAAAATCATTCTCAAAATTAAGAAGCCATTTTAAACAATTTTTCGGAAAGTATTGTTGCGCAATTTTTCATAATTTGTTCCTTCTTTCCATAATTAGGGACACATGGCCCGATTTTACTCAATTTTTTTTTGCAATCATGACATATTTTTAAATATTAGTTATAATTTTTTTAAAAAAAATTCTAATATAACAGGGAAACATTTTTGTTGAAGTTTGTAAATGTTCGATCATTTATGACTGTTGGAAGTTTATTGCGATACCGAAGGTCCGAAAAAGCAGCTTTGCACATTACGCTAGGTGATTAAGGTAGTTATCCTCATAAGCACTGTCTCGATTATTCTTCAGTGACTTCATAAATAGGACACGTAATAAATGATATAGAATTTTCAGCTTCCACACTACGTTTATAACGTAAAAAGTGGAAGGTATTATAATCGTTCAGTCCGTCCGTCACCCACTTTCATAGCCAAAACTACAAATGTTACAGACAAGTGTGATACGTCAACAAATTCATAGCATCGAAATTAGAAGAATTGAAAATCTCAGAAAAAAAATTTGAATTCGAAGTACTTTAAATATTCAGAGATATATAATAGAATGGACTGCGCATTGGCAAACCTAAAGCGACCCCCTCATGGGTCACGTGCTGGGGTAAGATTTACCCCAGCACGTGATCACGACCAGTTGGCGAGTTTTTTCACAACGACTTGAACATATGAGGCCGACAATCTAGTGGTATAAAAAAGAACTTGGGAATGAACAAAGATGAATCGCTATTTCACGATAACGATTACGATTGCAAAAACAAGTTACTTCTATGCTAATGTACTAAAAATAATCTACTTCTAAGATGTCAATGTTCAAACAATTAATTTATTTGACTGGGCCAAAATCATAATTTAGAATTTTTACAGCGTTCACTTAATCATGAAGATGATTCTTCAGCATAAAAGAGCTCTTTTATAATAAATTCCCTCTATAAAAAGTATAGTTTATAAAAAACACAATTACTTAAAGTATGCAGAACTAAATAAATTTACCTGTGAAGTGCGACAAATCCTTTTTTACGCCACTCTGTGCAAGTAACAACTACACAAGAATTTGGCATATTGTACGATTAAAAAAATACATGATTAGGAATAATCTAACATTGGACGAATTTAATCAAACAATTATGATTAAAGTTAGAAAAAAAAAGAAATTTTGGGAAAAAATCGTCTGCAAAAACATTAAGAAAAACGCCATGCAGCTGGATGCTATAAACCCACGTGACTTGGGAACATATGTGAGTCACCATTCAGGTTTGCCAGCCTACTCGTATCTGTTTTTCAGGTCTGGCGACAATTGGCATAGTTCTAACGAAACAATAGCGATAAGTTGCCATATGTTGCAACCTTTCTCTACTTGGCGATTTTCATGATTGGTACGCTTTTAGAAGCTGCTTGACAGAGCAATGCGCATTCCATTCTATTTTATGTCTATGTAAATATTTAAAAAAACTGCAAAATTTAATACTCATTTAAAAAGCATAAGATGCCTTTTCTTTAGAATTAAATCACCATTGTCATTCGCAACAATCATTCGAGAAACTTTAATTCTTTTAAGTAATAAATTAAAAGAAAATTATTTTTGCGACATCAATCAGTTTGAAATGACGTCAAATATATTTCACTAAGAGATTCTTTGTTTGTTGTTTACATCAGCCGTGTCTCGCTCCAATGGCTACGAATCTGAAAAAGTTCGGCCGTTTTTTTGAGATCCAGGGCATGCGCAGTAAAGAAATATGACATCATTTGGCGGTTTTTACAAAATTGACCGCCAAAGTCAATTTTTAGCCTACTTTTCTTTTTTAATTCGAAAGAATTAAAAAAATGAAAAAGTAGGTATTGACATGCGGTCGATGTCCGTCTGTCCGTCTGTCTGTCTGTCTGTCTGTATGTCTGTCCGTCTGTCTGTCTGTCTGTCTGTCTGTCTGTCCGTCTGTCTGTCCGTCCGTACCCCCCTTCCAAAATCGGTTCTAATCATCGGATCTTAAAAATTCTTTTTTGTCAGAAAGCTATAACCTCAGATACCCAACTTTCATACTTTTTGTCCGTCTGTCTGTACGTCCGGACGGACATAAATCTACTATCTGTCGGCGAATTTCCCATTGAATTAGCATTGAAATTCAATTTTGAGTCATTTAAATCACTGGAGGTATTGAAATGCGGTTGATGTCCAACTGTCTGTCTATCCATCTGTCTGTCTGTTCGTATGTCTGTCTGTTCGTATGTCTGTCCGTCTGTCTGTCCGCCTGTCTGTCCGTTTGTCTGTCTGTCTGTACCCCCCTTCCAAAATCGGTTCTAATCATCGGATCTTAAAAATTCTTTTTTTGTTAGAATGCTATGACCTCAGATACCCAACTTTCATACTTTTTGTCCGTCTGTCTATACGTCCGGACGGACATAAATCTACTATCTGTCGGCGAATTTCCCATTGAATTAGCATTGAAATTCAATTTTGAGTCATTTAATTCACTGTAGGTATTGAAATGCGGTTGATGTCAAACTGTCTGTCTGTCCATCTGTCTGTCTGTTCGTATGTCTGTCTGTTCGTATGTCTGTCCGTCTGTCTGTCCGCCTGTCTGTCCGTTTGTCTGTCTGTCTGTACCCCCCTTCCAAAATCGGTTCTAATCATCGGATCTTAAAAATTCTTTTTTTGTTAGAAAGCTATGACCTCAGATACCCAACTTTCATACTTTTTGTCCGTCTGTCTGTACGTCTGGACGGATATAAATCTACTATCTTTCGGCGAATTTCCCATTGAATTAACATTGAAATTCAATTTTGAGTCATTTAAATCACTGTTGCCAAATCAACAATGGCATGAGAAACTTTATTTATTTAAACATATTTGAAGCAAAATAATATTTTCATGAATCAGTTTGGAAAGACGTCATAAAGTGTAGCACAATTCGATTCTTTGATTATTCATTAATTATCTACCAAGAAAGCGGCAATGCATACTTTTGCATGCAATTATGCTTAGTTTTAATTTACATTTCTTATTTTTTAATGCAGTTCGGAGTAGTTTCATTACTTTTGTTATTAATAAATATTTAATTATTCTTCGAACTACAAATAAATCACGAGCAGATGATAAATAATATTTAATTAATTTGCGAAAGAATATTAAGGAAAATAGTTGATTTTGGCTTTTAGAAGTTTAAATTATAGCTGGGTGCTGTGTTTCGATTTTTTTTTCTAATGTGTATAAATCTAGTGTAGAAACGGCTGTTGATGATATTTACTTTTGGAACATAGTTTTTTTTCCCGATTAGAACTTCAGTAAGTATTTAAGTAACAGGAAAGTAGGCTATTTTAGTTCTTTATGAACTTCTTGTTTTAAATTTAAATTTAATTTTCAAACTAAATTTTACTGGAAGTAGCTATCTAGTGTCAAACACACATCTACTTGTGCAATCAATACTGATGATGAGGGTTGGTGAGCAAGCATGCGAAGAAATCAATCGTCGAATATATATTAATTTTCGTTTCAACATTTATTATCGTTTGCTAATAAAAATCAAATCGAGAGTTTTAATTTTACACTTCCACTAAAAGAAAGACTTGGGAATAGCATTCATCAAGTACAGAAGGGAAGTTAAACATTTTTTATTGCTATATCATTTACGATTAAATAATTAATTATGAACTTTTTGAATAATTGTGTTGTTTTTTTTAAAGTTTCATTCTTTCAAAACTTTATTTCCTTTCATAGAACAAAAGAAGATGCACAACGTTAAAATTTTCTTATGTTTAAATTTCTTATAGACTGCTCGAAAGTTATTATTTTAATTAATTGGATTATTTTTAATTTCTCTAGTAAATCTAATCTGTGTTTTATCATAGTAACAGAAAAGTGAAAAATGGGCAATTCTTGTGTTCTGTGTCGGCGGACTTCACGGACAAATAAAACGTTATTTAAGAAATTATTATTTATGAAGAATGAATTTCTTTTTTACGATATTGTAAATAAATTTTATTTAAAATTATTCATTTTATTTTTCAATTGAAACCAAATGTTTCTTTCTTCAAACCGTCAATAACAAATTGAATAAATACTAATATAACATAAATGCATTTTCGAAGGAGAATATAAAATTGTATATCAAATGCATTTTTACTTATAAAAATAATACTTAAATTTCATATTGTTTACATTCGTTTACTACACCTTCCTCCAAATAGAATAAATAGAAAAAATAACAGTCGCTAACATAGACTGGCAGTGGCCTCATTTTCCTAAGTATTTTGGTATATCTAGTAACATTGATAGATCGATGAAATCGCTGGAAGAATTGGAGCCAAGTAAAAGCGCCAAATTAGAAAAGAAGCCAAATAGTTTTCCGCCTAACTTTTGGTAACGGCCGCGTTTTCTTAACATTGAGCGAGACACGGCTGGTTTATATGAAATGTTTTGGTTCTATTTAAAAGATAGGAATATTACATATATTTTTTTAAATATAAATTAATTTTTGCAAACGATAATAATTATTGAATAATTATTGAAGAAATAATTCTTGAGTTTTCAAAATAAATAAATGAAACAAGACAAATTTAGCTTTTAAGGTTTATAATAGAACTAGCAAATAAATACCCATTCTTCGCACGGACTAAAAGAATATCAAATCGATCCAAGTATATGTATCATTTAATTTTTGCTATAGGATAATAAGCTTTGCCTTTGTTCCTTTTCATTAAAAAGAATGAAATCCCGTTACTTATATTGCTTTAAAATTCCAAAATAAATATACATCACTATAAAATGCACATCCTCATATCACAAAAATCTTCCTCAATATGAACTTACTGCCATCACAATTTTCCTGATAAATTCAAATTAACCATAATTGTATAACAATGTTATTTCACGTCAAAACCTCCATTCTGGTTTAAAAAAAAAAAAAAAAAAACATTTAGCTCATTGGCACGTTCAATTATTTTTCAAATCATTAATTTAGTTTCTGAAGGTAATGGCAAGAAAATAAAAGCAATTTCAATTGTAATTAATTTTGGTGTTCATTAAAATTTTTTGTCGAATGGCAACACGAAAGGGAAAAAATAATCGGATTTGAGCGAAAGTGGTGTATTTTTTTCAGAAAATTAGAATTTTCTCTAAAAATGGAACAAATATGAAAAAACTAAGCCTCAGGTGCACATGTTGGTATTAAAGGGAATCTATCTTAAAAATTTCAAATTTCTGAGGGCAGTATAAGTAGATCTTTTACGATCCTCAGACACACAAACAGACTCTTTTTTTTATATTATTATTATAGATTAATACTGTGTTTGGCGACTTTTTTCCTTTTTATCACAAATGTTGTGTGGAAGCAGGCTGAGTGACAGATTCTGTTACAAACCTACTTGTTTACTTACAAGCTCAAATATTCGAATTGATATAATTCATGTTTCTACCCATTGACAATCCATTTGTGATTACCATATACTAATCCCTTCCCTTGTAATTAATTTGAACCTATTTAAAAACAATGATATTCTCAAAAAATGAGAATATTATTATCAAAATTGAAAACCCATTTTGAACAATGTTTCGGAGGTATTGTTGTAAAGGTTTTTATATATTTTTTTCCATTTATTCCCTTTATTACCCATTGACGACTCATTTGTAAATACCATCCTCCAATTCCTCTATGATCCTTATCCCTTCCTTATTGATTATGAAAAAGTTAACTTTAAGTTTTTAAATATCATATTTTTGTACTACTTAATTTGTCTTTTATAAATGTTTTAGTAATGGTCTTTATTCGTATTGCATTTTGTTTAAGATAAACTTAAGCAATAAGCTTATTTTCGCATGGCACATATTTTTGGATTATTTCACATGGCACATAATTAGTAAATATGCCGCATTATAGAGGATTAAAGAGTTAATATAAACTCTCCATAAAAACAAATCATGATTAAAAAGAATCTATATATTTCACTATTAAAAATCAAAATATTCATTGTTTGGGTTTCAAACTGTGTATATAAAACTTATATTTTCTATGTCAATAAGGTTGTTAAAAACATGTTACGGAGAAAATTAAAAAAATATATTATTATGAAATTGATTTATACGGTGTATTCTCGAGGTATAAGCACAAACTCCAACAAGTAAACAACAATATAATTTTTTATTTTTTTAAAGCTATTTTTCTCAGCAATTTCTAGCAATCAAAAAAGGAAAGCGATTAACAACCATTTACAAGTCAATCCAATTGCTGAGTGCATCTTCGATAAACTCGAAGAGGGCCGTGTTCTTCAAATCACTGGATACTTTAGTGCCAGGGGGAGGAAGAAGTTTCTGGCACCGATCTTCTGTACCATCCATGCTGTTGCATAAGACGTCTGGGAGCTGAGCCATGAACATTGAAATGAATTCGATGACCATGTCCGTGGCTTCCTTGCCACATGTGTCCAAGCTCATCTTAAGGAACTCGCCATGGATTTTTCTGTAACCACTGGAATGTGAAAAGAAAGGCATAACGTAAATATCAGTTGTATTACTCTCCTGCATAAAATGCATGTAAATTGGGCTATGCATACATAGAGGATGTGAGCCTTTGCCACTCTTTATTCAAGACGTTATGGAAATCATTTTCACTCGGTAGTGGTTGGTTTTGCGTACCCACGTGATACTGTGGGGAGAGAAAACACCTTCAGCGACGTCTTAGACGAAGAGTGGCAATATATGGCGAAGGTTCACATGTCCCGTACCTCGTCCTGTGTCTTGGTGTGCTATGTGTAGCATTACAATCTTAAAACAAACGAGCGGTTTTAACTCAGTCTTAGTTAATTTCCACTCCTTTCCGGTGCCGAAAATGCACTTCCCCTATAGGAGTGGATTTCACTCTTTTGTTTTAAGAGTGTACTTTACACGTGCGTCCATTAACACTTTCTTTGTATATCAGAATCTACAAAGAGGGCGCAAACCTCTGCAAACACCACTGAAGTAATTTCTGGCTTCACTAATATAGTATTCACCTCCTTTTCCCTATCGGAATTTATTTACTCAAGCTATGATTACAGGACAGGACCAGTGACAGGGCATGTGAACCTCTTCGCCAAACATTGCTACTCTTTCTTCAAAACGTTTCTGGAAGCATTTTTCAATCACTGATGAGTGAAATTACTATTCTGTATCCTCTGGGAGGAAGAATGGTGGTGTTTGGTGAAGGTTCACATTTTCTGCCGCAGCTCTTTCCCTCTGTGTATGCCTAGCTTTAGTATTCATAGCCTAGCTTATTTAAAGAAATATCACTACGTTATTTTGACTATTTATAACACTTTTTCTAAATCGTATATGGTATTTTGAGGGTATTAGTGACAGCGCTAGACCCGTATGACATAATCAACAGTCTTGTTTCCTAAGTTATATTTGCAGACAGAATGTTTATCGATAAAAAGTATTCACGAAAATTTAATTTTAACTCTTCAAAATTATTTTTTAATATTATCCAAGGAGAATTGTTAAAACAAAACTTTTTTTGCACATGATAAATTCTTTTTATAGTTTTGCAGATAATAAACATTATAGTATTTTTTCACATTAAACTTTTTTCAGTATATTTTGGTTTGATTGTATTGATTCTGTTGGATACGCTTAAACAATTTTGTAACAAATCAGTGTTTTGTTAAGAAAACTAAATGATAATATAGTATATAGTAACCGCCTAGAGTAGAACAACAAGAAGCTGCCCCAATCATTCCTATGTTACTGAACACATAAAAATACAATATAATGTTTAAAAAATGCGGTATAAAATAAAAAAATATGCATATAATAAACATGAACTTACCAGCAAGCATACATAATTTTATCACTGTCTTTTTGAGAAACCATATTTTCAACGACAGCTAAAATGTATTCGATTTGCTCTTTTACTCCTTCTGATTTTGAAACCTTATTTAAGCAAGTTGCGTGGGTCAAGTACTCTGTAACAATGAACAAAAATTTTTATTACAGGATTTACAAAAGTGATATATATTACTATATATGTGTAACAGTTAGTGGCATTATTAAATGAAGTATTCTTATACTATATTATGAACGTTAAGTGGGAATGAACCTTCGCAATATTATTAGTTTAAATTAAAATTACAAAGTAGATAAATTGTTTGCAGATAATTTGAATTTTTATAACTAAGAGCAATCTTTTCAGATTAAAAAAACTGAAAAAAATGGTATTTATCAAAAACTTTTACCTAAAACTATTATTTTTAGTTAAACTATTTTAATGATTATATATAATGAGCATGTTTGACGTCGTGAGTGGCAACAGTATATTTATTTGTTTTTAATAAAACGATATTTCCTTACTTTACTGAAACGAATGCTGTGTACAAACTATTCGGCATTAGAACTAAAGCTTTTCTCTGTTTCTTGAAGCCCTTCAAATTGTCTTACAACTTCACTTAATTTCTCCGTATAAAGCAAAATATCGTCTACATCGAAGTTTTCCAACAACATTAACTTTCTGATAATGCTTTGCGTATTTGAAATTTAATCAAAATAAAAAAAAAACCGATTAAGTTGAATAAATAGCAAGAATAAAACAAGTTTTAGCTAAAGAACTCTGAAATAGCAGAAGGAAAAAAAGGCTCATTTTGAGAGTGAAATTGAATCAGCCTATGAAATCGCAGGAAGTTCAAAAATGAAAATAGAAGATATACATATTCTGATATAACCTCATTAGACTTATTCGATATTTCATTAATTACTCTTTTATATTAGCTACGCATATTTATTATAAAATCTGTATTAAATGCATTGTTTTCATTTAACTAAGCTTATTTTGTAGGTACTGATATGTGTGTGTGGTTAGGACATGTAGTACTATAACATTATTTTATTTAATCTTACTTGTTCGACGTGCCGATCCCTTTTCACAAAACGAGTCCTCTTTAATTACTCTTTTATATTAGCTACGCATATTTATTATAAAATCTGTATTAAATGCACTGTTTTCATTTAACTAAGCTTATTTTGTAGGTACTGATATGTGTGTGTGGTTAGGACATGCAGTACTATAACATTATTTTATTTATTCTTACTTGTTCGAAGTGCCGATCCCTTTTCGCAAAACGAGTCCCTGTACTCAAACACTCCATCAAGAAGTAGCCCAACGAATTCCTTCTGTAGAGGGGTCATGCAAGAGTCTTTGTACTTCAGACCACATTCAATGGCCTTTGTCAGTTCTCTGGAAAAAAGATTTTAAAAAACTTTAATTAATGTTTAATTAGTATTTGTAGAAGTTTCGCGTCTGGAAATAGTTTGATTTGTTACTCTTGGTACATAGTGCAAAATTATTGATGAAATACTACAAATTAGAATATTCATCTCCAGTAGAACTAGGGCTAATTACTACTGTCATGGGCAGGTAAACTGCAGTACGTCAACTGATGACTTGAAATATTGTTGCTTGCACTCAATAATTCTAACCTGTTCTGTTAGAAAGTGTACTGAAAGACTAATTATTTTACAGTAAAAATGGTCCAGTTCATTGTTGTGTTTACTGCAGTTTACCTGCCCACGGCAGATTACCACCTAACTATGATAATGTTTCAACAAATGTGCAGCCTAGTTATTATTTATTCATTTTTATTACCTAGTTATAAGTGTTGTTTGCTTTCTGTTCTTATGGAAAATTATGACGATGTTTTGAATAGTGTTATTTTTTACCGAAGAATATTACTAGTTGACTGTTAAATATAAGTTAGTATGACCATGGATCGATAAAGGTTGAAGGTGATTTAAACAAAACTTAACTCAATCTATCTACATCAACGTGAAAGATCTATTTTTTACAATTTTATACGAGTTTTATTAGAGAAAAATGACAAATATTAAGGAAAACGATGCTATGTCATGACAGAAAAAAAAGTTTTTTTTAATGGAATTTTGTCATCGTTTCATTTTTATAACGTAAAAACTATTTGTGGAACCAAAATGTATGTTATATACTTGTGTAACTCTGATTAAGATTAGGTTTAGTTTGAATAATCGTCGCACTGGAGCTACTGGCGAAGGGCGTCGTATTTTAGAACCACAGTCAAGTGACGAGCCGACACCTGAATATGCACCCAACGCAACTGTTAAGGGCGACATCGTACGCAGCGTCGGGACTCTGGAGGGTATTTAACGTGCACTCCCTCTACACGGGGTATTATTCGTCGGACATTTTTGGCTGCACGGGCCGTTTATAGGTCGGCAGTTATTTTGGAGATGCCCGGACCCGAACCTGGGACCTTTCGCATGCTAGGCGAATGCCTAACCGACTGGGCTCCCCAGCCCTTCTGATTAAGAATTTTCATATATTACATATTGTTCCTGCTTTATAATTGTGATCGACTTGTCCGTCAATAACATACATAAAGGACCATTTATATTTAGTTTAGAGTAAGTAGGCCTACTACTTTCTGGTGACAGTATTTCGTTTTAAAAGCACACGGAAAGAAAGCATTTCGACCTTGTCCACTGTTTAAACACAACTGACGAGAAAATGGGTTTTCTTGTTTAAATAATTCATTTATCCGTATACGCAATTTCAAGTTGAAGACTAAATTGTATGCCCTTCAAACATTTGCCTAAAGGCATGTTATTTCATTGAAGCGATGTTTTTTAAATTATAATGTAATTGGTTAAAAAGCATGGTTTTTACCTTTCAATGATACATAAATTCTGTAAAATATTTAAAGAACTGTCCTGAAAATTATTACTTTTTATAAATGAAATTGGTTTAAGTTGACTGAAGAGAAAAGTTAACTGAAGAATAAAAAATAATTTTAAAATGTATAAATATATATTTATGAACGAAGAGCGAATGTAAGTTCAGGAAAAAAAATCGGTTAATGTAAAAATCATAACCCTAACCACAGTTTCATCAAGTAAATTTTTTTATTAAAGTACGTAACAACAATAGCACATTTTTTAAATTTCTTTTTATTTATAGTTGATTGGCTGCTTTTATAGCGCGAAAATTACATTTTGATGCTATAAGACTAGTTGATTTAGATTGAGACAAATTTTCAAACGACAAAAGTGTTAGTATACCTTCACCAAATGCATATTGGAATAATAATAATTAGTCTTAATAATAGAACCTCGACCCAACCTCAACGATTAGACCTCAACCTTATGTTGGAACCGTTAATTAATTCTTAAACCTTAGTTTAAGTGTAGCAAGCAAGTTTTAAGTTTTAAATAAAAAAAACTTAAATATTTACTCAGAGTTGAAAAATTAACAAATCTTTCTTTCGACAACATTACTGCTTCTACTAAATTAATTATTTCTTTCTTCAGATGATATATGATAAGTTGTTACGTAGGCCAATTCAACTACTGGCGTCTGTTAGCTATCCATTTTTTAAATAAAGGTGGGTGAAAACTCTGCCCCATTGGAAAACTTGCCCCGGTCTCCCCCATATTTTGTTTTGTATAAATAAATCTCCAATTACTCAATATAGAAACCCCCACCCCAAATTATTTAGTTTAATACTTAACGTTTTAGCTATGTTAATAAAGAAACCCAATTAACAATGCATCTTATAGTAATAAAGGTACTTTTTATTTCATTTATATTTTAAAGCCATAATGAAATAAGTCCAAGCTAAAATGCATTGCTTAAAACAATTAGGAGAGCACATGGTTTTAACAAAATTACAAAAACTGCTTCTCTAATTGCTTTGAGTAGTGAATAAATCAAATATTTTTACTAATGGTTAAAATATTGGATGGAAATTGCGTTTTTTTTACCAAATATATATTTAAAATGTCTCAAAGTCACTGTATAAATATAATGTATCATTTTTTACAATAAACTGAATGTTACCGACCATTTGCTGTTTACTTACTGGCATTCGTATACAATTTCGTCATCCGTTTCTGGTAAGGATTGTTTGGGCAGCGTATGCAGCCAATTGACAGCAATATCGACGCACTGCATAAATTCACTTGTATGGCACTGAGGATCGGCAAAGACAGAACACGATAGAGCTAACACATGAAAAGCAGAAATTATTAACTTGATTCATATGGTGTATTCTCTTAGTGTACAAAAAGTCCAACAAACAAACAACAATTTAATATTTTATATTGAGGGATATTTTTAACAATTTCTAGCAAATCAAAAAAGTAAAGCGAGGAAAATTTTTTTTATTTTAACACAGTATTTTCGAGTGAAAAAAATTGCCTTAATATGTGCTTGTTTGAAAATATAAAATAAAACTAATGTGTATTAGATAGACATTTAATTATGTACAAATTTAATTATGTTTATATAGTACATTAACTCTAATTAAAAAAATCTGGATATCGAAAAAATTAAATGCAAATTGCAGCACAAGAAACATGTAAAACGTCAAGTTCTACCTATTAAAATTTTAAAAAATAATACTTTGTTCTATGTATTACCATTTTTTTAAATCATAAAATTCGAATTGTTTTCAATCAAAAATGAATAAACAGAAATATTTACATATGAGTAACATTTTATGCTATTCAACTTTAAGAAAAATTTATAAAACTACAATTTGCAGTCACACATAATACATTGTCATAAAATCATTTAATAAAATTTACGAGTTTTTATTCTACAAAATCCATAGACAATTAAAACATTTCAAGGACATTTTAAATGCAATATCTATTGAATTATCTAAAATAGTAGCCATTTATAAATAATTGGATTTAAATGGTAATTGTTAAACATTATTTCCTTATAGTGTCAAATTTGTGATAAAAATGAATTAAATTTGACTCTATACTATACTTAAATTACTAATGCTACATTTAAATCAATACTTTACCTAGGATTATTCCTAAAGTTATCGTAGTGAACTTCATGTTTATGTATCACAGTAATTCTAAACCAAAGCAGGTATCTGGAATAGGGTTATTAACTGAATCTTTTATAAGGATGTTTAGGGGTTTTGAAAAAATACAAGGAAAGTAGCGGCCAAGACACATTTTCTTGAAGTCACTGAAGCATTGTTATATGGAAATTGTTGGATTGTTTTGGGTTGGTGGTGATGACATCGGTTAGTATTGCTTTGATAATTATCTGGAGAGATTATTTAGACTCAAAAGTTTCCGTTTATGGTAACCTTGGACAAAAAATGCTATTTCTGATAAACACTCACGCAAAAGTATTCGGACTTTTTTTTTCCTTTTTTAGATTTATTGTTGTTTGCAAAAAATAATAGATTTACTTTAAAATTATTTGGAGTTGCATTAGTTAAAATGTGAACAATTAGCACTCATTTTAATTACAAATGTTATGTTATATGTTTAAAAAGTTATTTACAAGTTTGGGCTTTTTATTAAACAAGCTTTAAACGATTCACTTTCGATTATTTTTCTCAATTGAAAACCACCAGACATTATTTTAAAATTTTTGTTAAAATTATCGAAACCAAAAAAATGTGCGTTGTTGCATTCTTAATTAAGGGGTACACTTATAGTTTGATCGCATAAGAAGGGTGATTTGGGGGATTTTTTTTTTACAGGAAAGTTTCGCACCATATGTTTACTAGATAAATGTAAAAATTTCTATTTAAAACTTTAAATGTGTCTTTCTAAATGAAAAATTAGTGTTATTTTGCTTGTTAGACAGCAATGGATTTTGTCACCATAGTTGACGAATATTTGAAAATTCTCGCTACTTCTCCTTAAAATTCTTCAAAACACTAATTAAGGATAATTATCTAAAATTAAAACGGAAACTGGTACATTTCCATAATTTTTTCTGAGTTTTTACCACATTTCTAGAAATGCGACTTACTAAGTAAAGTGATTATGCTCTACGATAATACTGAAAAATAAATTCTCGACCAAACGTATATTAGCTTAAATACATACTAAAACATAAAGTAATAGTGCAGCTACGATATACTACGTGGTCAGAATGGAAACATTTGATTATTACGCTCCATTAAAGTTTAAAAATAGCAACAAAAAAGGATTTTTATTTGAAGCGTTATTTCATAGTTTTAAATTTACGTTTGGGTTTAAATTTATAGAACTTTATAGAAAGGAAGTAAAAAATATCAGAAAAAGTCAATATTTAGTTTTTCCTAGAAATTTTGTAAATATACAAAGTCGAAAATGCCCCAAGATTATTCAAAAAGTGCATTTAAGCCTTTGTCAACTCACACGCCTCCCACTTTGGTAAATACTAGAGGTTTTCTTTTAAATATGTAACTCTTCTCCCTATTTTACAGTAACATTAAAGCAACAGTTACATTAAAGGTACTGAGGCATGCCGCAGTAGAATTAGAATGGTTTTTTTTATAATACATAACATAATTCACCCTAACGACGAATACTAACGAAATTATACTACCACTCCTTTAACATCAAATTCAAACAAATTTTGCATTCGTAATAACTACTTACTTACTTTTAACCTATCTTTAGTTATAGGAAAATTATTTGGACCTTAGGAGGTGATGCGAAACAATGATCAATTTAATTGCTTTTACTACAGCTTATTTAAATTAAATTTGTACGCACCGTCCGTAATCCTTGATCTACATATTATTTGTTCAAATCTACTAATTTTGCTCATAAAAATATTCATCTCTTTCAAATTTTTAGTAATTTTTACATTTTTCTGACTTTAATTTTCCCATTTTGATTGGCCACTAGAGCTAGGTAATAAGCTTTAATGTTTTAAGAACCCTGTATTGGGTATTTCGATATGCAATCATAAACTTTTGAATCGAACATATATCCTTTACAATTGAACCAATTATTTCTTTATCGCACAGAACGATTAAATCAAAAACTAACAAACACATGCAAACTTAACAAACCAAATTTTATTTTAACACCCAAACACTCATCACCAAGCAGCATTACAAGATCAATCCTGCAGGTACATAGAAGAAAAAGTTTTCGCGATGTGCGAGTTTCTGATGGTTCCTTTCGGTTTAGCTCCTGCTGGAGGCAGATTTTCGGTGCACTGTGCACTATCGGGGTCGAACCCAGAACAGAGGATATCAGGAAGGGTGGATACGGCCATGTAAACCACGTTGTGGAAAGAGTCGACTGAGTCTTCACCACACTTCTCGTCGCCCATCTTGTTGAACTTGTTGGTCAGCCACTGGTATCCGCTGTTGGGGATAGATTGGAATTGTTATTAGCTTGAATAATTTTGATTGTCAATGAGAAGTGGCCATTGAAGGTTCGAGTGGAACATAGAACAGGCAATAAGATTGGATCAAAATAATATATCAGAGATTCTTCCCGTTTAGGTTCAAAGATGTTAAGTCATTAAAAATGTTTTTTTTTTATCCTTTTTAATAACTTAACATCTCTTAACATCGATTTTTTTATTCGATATATATAAAATTTGATCATCCTTGTTGTCTGTTCAATGTTTAGCTACCAATAAGAAAGTATAACACTTAAAATACATTATATGATGAAATAGAAATTAATTATGTGCACAATTTCTACTAACTATTGGCTCGTTTCACTGTTAATTTGCCAGTTCCCATAGGGGGTCTTGTTTACTTGTTATGATAATTGATAGTTCATCAATATAATAGGCATTTAGTATAGGCAAGTGTTACTAATTGTGACCTTGGGTTCAAGAGCAACGTCAAATTATTATTACATTCTGACGAGTAAAGACTTAATTAGTTTAAAATTTTGTCTTCTTTTGTTTTTGGTCGACCATTAAGGTAATTGTTAGCAATACGCATTTGATAACCTTTAATAGATATCCTTTTTCCTAACCCCCTTTTTTAACGATCTTAAGATTACGATAATTAGCAGGCAAAATTAAAAACTAACAAGCAACAAACTAAACAAAATACTAAGCTAATAATTTTCTGGTTTAGAATTACAATACATATAGCTCTTAAGGTATTAATTTTTCAAATGTTGATTAATAATATTTATTAAAAGTTCTTGTAATTTATCAATATTTCTTGTATATTTTAGAGAGTATTCAGATTTATTTAAATAGATTTAGAGCTTCTGGCATTCACGTACTATACAATATATAATAAATCACGAATTGTATGATTTGTGATGATATTCGACATGCTTCTTTACGTCTATTCGTCATATTTTCAGCCACTCTTCGATAATCTTACTCTTTAATTGAAATAAGATTTAAAAAAATGTTTCTACATTCGTTAATAAATATTTTTCCAAATCAAAATAGTTTAAAAGCGAATAAGGTATTTTTAAAATAAGGTTAAAACAAGTATTTTGTTTTTAAAAAAAAGTAGTTTTGACACCACTTATCTAACTTAAACAAATAACCCTTCTAACATTAAGAACATGAAGAAAAAATCATCAGAAACGTAAATAATCTTACAAAATCTACAACAGTAAATTATTTTTTACCAGCAAATTGTTGGAAGCCTCTTTGCCGCTGGCTTTTCAGTCAAATCTTCGAGAGCAGCCTCTACATATTCATAATATCCCTTTGCTTCATCGGTTTTGGTAGCATCGTTCAAGCATACAGAATGTTTTAGGTACTCTAAAAACAAAATGTAATTCGTTCAATTTCAATGTATATCGTTAAATAAAATATGTAAATACATATAGAATCAAGTTTTCTTTAAAAAGAACAAAGTTAAATAACTTGATAAGTTATCACAATTTAAAATAAATTAAACAAATCAGCACATTAGCTTAAAGCCAGCTTTAAGTACATTATCCATAAAATACATTAGCTAATTTAATTATTTTTATTCATATTTTTTTCCTGTAAATTATTTCAAACTTCTTGAATATTCATTTCTTTTGTTCAAAAATAATTACAAGCGTTGACTAAGCTATTAGGGACCATTTGAGTCAAAGGTTTATTATTTTTATTGCAAAATAATTTTAACCTTAATACATACTCCATAGCTAGAGGAAATTTTTATCATCCAACTTTTTTGAATTCCGGCAAACTACTAATTTGATGTTTTTCGACTAAAAATTCATTTTTGGGTATTTTGTAATGTACAAAATTCTGAATGAATCTATTTTAATTAACAATAAAGAAAAAAATCAAAATTAGTTAAGTTTTTTGCTTAAATTTTTTATATTTGTGACTGAGTAGATTTTTCATGTTTAACCACTTTTTAGTGTTTATAACTTAAAAATAAATGGTACTAATTTAATTATATCAAATTCAAAATTGATCATAACAATTATACGAAAAGTAGATTTAATCTTGTATTAACCCTCTGAGGGATAAGCAATTTGAATGAAGCGTAAACTTGTTTTCACAGCAGGATATTAAAATTTAAATAGTTAACTTCTTAAAACTTTTAAAATTTTATTACTGCAGCAGATTATTATAAATGATTCCTACAAACTTCATAGTTTAAAATTTAGTAAAATTACAATTTTTTTAAATTTATGTTTTTTTTATTAAATAAATAAATATATAGCATTCACAAAGGCATGAGCCACACAGCATGCATATACTGCAGATCATAGAATAAACGGCACTTACAATAAGACAAATAAGATAACAAGAGATAAATGCAATTTTTTTGTAAAAAAAGGGGGGGGGGAAGTTTTAAAAGTTCAGCTATGGAATTTTTTCGATTAAACTTGTGTAAACGGCAAACATTCAGGCTGGATAAAGTTATTGAAAGTTGGGGGCCATGGCCTCCCACTGGTTATGAATAAATTTTTCAAGTTCAAACTATTTGAGTTGCTGGAAAACCTGATAGTTATGTGACAGGATTATAAGTCTGTATCCCTCAAAGGGTTAAAGTAAAAAAAAAAATACCTTCTCTTATTTCGGATCCTTCTGTGCAAAAGTCTCTGTAGACTGTCAAAGAACCTTCTGTGAGGAATCCCATTGTTTCGAGTTGCAGAGGAGTCATGCATTTGTTTTGGAACGTTTCAGCACACGCCTTAGCCTCCTCCAGATTCCTAGAAGAACAAATAAAAAGTTGTTATCGAATACAATTTTTTTATAGTTTCGATTAACGGGAACTAAGCTTATTAAAATTGTAACTGTCTTCATTATCGAATTAGCCACTTGGCATTTACAATGATGTGTGGTTAGCACCCTATCACAATGTTTTGGTTTGGACGAATCCTGTTGTCTATTTATTGCATAGAGAAGAGTTTTAACACATCGGGAGAAGAGTTTTACGCATCGTAATGTTGAACCGTCATCAAATTACGAACCGAAATGGTAGCAAAACGAAGATACTTGATTGTCCAGAACCTTACGATATCACTTAAGAATGTATAAATTTAAGCAATATTCATAAATGTTTCTAATGATTGCGTCAAATCAGACACAGCATAAAAAAGGCGCATATAAAGTATTCTCATTTTAAGAAAAAAAATGCATACCAGAAAACATTGAAGAACCCAGGTTTTATTTTTTAAAGTTACTTCAAATTAATTAACAAATAATATTTCTGAGATAACACAAGTACATGATAACAATTGTATAAACTGTTACCAAAAATAATTTTGATTTTTGTGAAACACTTTGATAGACTCAAATAATTTAAACTGAAAAGTTGTATAACTAATAATCTACATTTCTAACTAAACTAATTGTTAAATTTGGTTAAAATAAAATTACTCAAAAATGTATGAAAATATTAGATTTTTTTTTATCAATGTCAAATTTGACTCAAAATAGTCTAAATTATTTCGAGATACAGATTTGTCAAGGATTTAACCTTTTGTGTGCCATATACATTAACATTACAGCTTTTTTAGTGATGTTCACTGATGATAGCACAGTAAACACTAAATTATTGTAAAGCTTTGATATTTATTAATAACAGCTAAATAAGTCTAAAAAGTACATAAAAAGGTAAATATCTCACTTATTAACAATGAAAATAAAACAATAATATTATAACAAAATAAAATGATTAGAAAATGACTGTTTTGTTAACATGTTTTTAAGTCAAATTGGGTACATACAAAATATTCAAAGCAAAGTTGCTTACTTGCAAAGTTTCTTAACTTGTTCCTCAGTGGTTGGAAAGCTTTCGCCCTGTTCTCTTCGAAAAGAAGATAAGGCGTCGCCGCATTGCATCAGCCGTTCCATGTGACAGTTCTCTATAGCTGCCCCGGAACTACCAGCCACTAAATAAGAAAAAAAATAATGCTTTAATATTTAAAATTCTTCGCTTAAAAGTATAAAATAAGTTTTTAATATTTGAAATTTTCTATTTTAAAATTTATTATAATTAAAGAAAATATAAAAAAAGAGTATAGTCATATAATTTTACCAGCAAAGAATAAATACTGCTTGGGTTTGTTTTGTTTACTCACATTACTCAAATTTACTTACCTCGTGACGTTCTTTATTATAAATTTAATTTATTATTTTAGTGATATTATGATTTATTCATAACAATTTGAAATCAATTCAAAATATATTAGACAAATATCGAAGGTTATATAGAGTTAATCATATAACTTTATCAACAAAGAATAAATACTGCTTTGGTATGGGTTGTTACTCACATTACTCAAATTTACTTACTTATATTTAATATATTACTTAAATTTACTTATTACTTATATTTAATAATTACTTAAATGTACTTATATTTAATTTTATGTAATATTAAGGTTGATTCATAACAATTTCAAATCAATTCGAAATATATTATTCAAGTATCTACCATTTTAAATGCATAGGTCATTTGAGATAGATCAGTCTTTTAAACATATCATTTGGGTATTTTTGTGTATATTTTACAAAATATTCATCTTCTTACATCTCAATAAAATAGTATGCATCTGTATTTTCATACAACATTTGAATGTATTTTTAAATACAATAATTTAGAATGTATGGATAACCTATTTATAGTTCATCTCTACTACAATTTGTTTTAACCTTTTCTACCCCTTTTTAGAAAGTAATAAAATTGTCTCGAAAAATTAGGTTTATAATTAATTGTTATTTTAATTATTATTTATTATTATTGTAGCACGTCAAAAATTCATGAAATGATCCATTCAAGTTAAATAAATATCAAAATATTTTAATCTTAATGTTTTGTAAAATTTGACTTGTTTAATCTTTTATTTTAAATTTCCATTAATTATACCCTTTCAATTATGTAGCTCTTTAAATAAAGTAGTGAATTGAAATTATTTTTTAAATTTTTTGTATAATATTTAATGTAGGGTGTGGTCCATTGTTTATAAAAAAAATATCTTTGTCAATAATCGCATTTAATTACACTTACCTAGGGCCAGCACTAACACCACCGAGAGTTGCATTTCAAGCTGCATTTCTACAATACAGCAAAAAAACTATTGACCACTATCTGCCACAGTATCACTTATATAAGATGTTGTAACATAATTATGACAAAAAGAAAAGAAGAACAAAAACTTCACTCAGAAAACTTATTAGAGGAAAGAGAAAAGCCTTTCTTTCAAGTTACAAGATTTCATGGTTGGGGAGGGGGGATCCGCCTTCTCCCCTGACTAACAACCCCCCTTTTTTCCTCTACTTCTCACGTGCTTGCTTTGTCCTCGACAGCTTTCGCAAGGGTCACTTGATATAATCCAGAAAGATCGTTAGTGAAAGAACACTTATTATGCGTAATTTTCCCGGTCTTGCTTTTTTAGTGTTAGGAATTCGATGAAATTGTTTTTTTTGTGTGACGTCTTTAGGTTGATTAGTGATTTTAATTGCTAAGGACACTTTCATGTTTTAGGAATATAAATTGAAGGGCATTTCGGAGAAATGTGCGATTTTAAACTGTTGCCGATACGTTTGAAACCATGAACTAAGTTATTGCTCTTGAATTTCGTTAATTATTTTACTGAATAAATAATGTCTTCGTTAGTATTCAAAAGAGGTTTCATGAAATTTTAATAGCCACATTTTAATTTTGGTTGTTTAAAGGGTGTTTAACTTTACTTGACAATCTATTTTTCAGTTTACCAATTTCATCTCATTATCAAAAATATACTTAACAATGCATAGAGGTTCCAAATATTAGTTATGTTCAGCTGTTTAAGCTTTGAGATAATCGAAACAATCTCCTCCTCCTGATAATCTCCACATCCTGATCCCTTTGTAAAACAATATAGTCCGATAACCTTCCGATATCGTTGATACATTTGTTTTGATTTTTAAAATAATTCGTTATAGTTTAAGTTAAATTGGCAAAACTGATGTTACAATGAAGTTACTCGTTCGAGACCTTTTTATGAACTGTATTTTTTAATGCTATTACTATAACAGAGAGTCTTCTTAGAAAAATATATTTTATATCTTTAAGAAAAAAAAGATCTTTAGTCGTATCATCGGATGTGCTATGAATTTAAAATTAGGTATGAGGACAATGGAAATAATAATTGAACAGTTCTTCCTCTCGAGCAATTGAGAAAATTGGTTATACATTATCTTTATATTTTGCAGTTTTTTAACAAAAAATATGCTCGCAGGAATACAATGTTATATCTTTTTTTATTTTGAAATGTAAAAGTTTAAATCATTATTTTTTGTAGAATGAAATAACTGAAATGAAATACTTCTTTTTTTATATAGTATTTTCACCATTAGGAGGGGTCCGGGTGGCCTAGTGGTTAAGATAGCTACCTACGCTAACAGTCTGAGCACTGTACCGGGTGCGGGTTCGATAACTGTCTTCGCCCTGGGTGTAATTTCTCTCTCTGTGTCAGTAAAAATTCTGCCCGTGTTTGTATTACTTGACGAAGGTTTATAAGCGGGTCTCTGATCAAGCACAGAAGCCGGAATAAAAATGTACCAACCAACCATAAGGAGTTTGTTTAAATTATTTAACAAAAAAATATTATATTAAATATTATACTTTAAAAGAATATTAGTAATTCATGAAGAAAAGTGTTAGTTTAAAAATATTTTGTGTAGCAAATATTTCAGTTCGTTGACACCAAATCTAATTTAAAAGTAATCGGTACACATTTTAAACCTCGGAAGGATAAACAAATTTACCGAAGTGTAAACTTGTTCTCAATGCATGATATTAAAACTAAAATTTGTAAATGAAAATTTAATTTCGTAGATTTTTTTTTTAAATTACATTTCATCATTAGCAGAAGTATTATAAATGACTATATTCATACTTTAAATTTCTTAATTTAAAAAAAGTTTATCATTCAGCTTTTTTTAGGGTTTATACCGTCTGTATTACTCAGTGGGTTAAATTGGAAAAATCGAAATACTAAATTTTTCAATGAAAAGTATTTTACAAAAAATTTAATTTTCAAACAAGTCTTTTTTTTACAAGTAAAAAGAATACGCCGAGAACAGAATATTAAAAAGAATTGGAATATTAATTTCAAGTACGTATTCTGTAAACTTGTACAATAGGAATCTTTTATAAATGCTATCTTAAAGAAAATTGCTTGTTTGTAAATTGATACAAAAATCAGTAAAACACAAACAAGCATTCATTCATCTTTCTTTCGGTTAATTTAAATTAAATAAAAATAAATAATATTATAATTATTCAAAATAGATTGAATTAGATTTAAAAATAGTATAGTTAAAGCAACAAGATTGGATTTTAAAAACTTGTGATTGTAATCTTGTGAAATGAGTGATAACAATCTTACAGAGACGCAACTCTGCAATGACCAATGACTCTATCACCGAAAAGACTCAATTTTTCCATTTTTATTTTCCTAATTCATTAAACCAACCAAGCTTAAACTTAAATGGTAATGGAATTATTGTAAGATTTTGCTTGATTGGTTTGGACGAAAAAACAATGCAACTCGCTTTAATTTAAATGCTGAAATCCCTTAAGAGGAATTTACACTAAATTACACAAATATGCACAAGACGAATATAAAATTTTTTGTTAATTATACTTTGTTTAAAAAACTGGTAAATGGCTGGCAAAATTCATCTAAATTTCTTTAGCTTATCTTTAATAAGTGAGCCTCATAGCAAAAATGATACCAATAGTTTTAACATAAATCCATTTTAACTCATACTCTATCCATTCTATACTCTACTTTCTCTTTTCTTCATCTTTAAAGGATTTCGAACGTAAATAGGTCAAGTCAGAAGAAAACTTAGGTCTTTTTTGCAATGACGCCCACGTCGTGACTGACCTTGAAATTCACCTCAGCAGAAACCAGTTGTGGACCCCATGCGACCATCGCATAAAGAAAATAACGCTGCGAAGGAAGGAGGAAAGACAGAATGGACATTAACGAAACCGCAGAAACCGAAAACAAAGGGAACACGGTGTCGCAAAGGAAAATGTGACGACGTCGGACATTTCGCTGTATTAAAACAATATTTATAATCAACAGATCTTAAATAGAGATTTAAATATTGACATTTCTTCCTTTAAAGTGACCTTGCGAAGTTTAAACAGCTTTAATTTCCCAAGTCAAACAGGTAAAAAGGAAGAAATAATGTTTTCTTAAAAAATTAGATGTCTTGTCGTCTCTGTGCAATAGTCATGTGATCTGATTCTGTTGAAATTCGTGTGATGAATGAATTATCTTGTTAAAAATGGTTTCCTCAAGCTGTGTACCACTTGGGCGAAAGTGCGAAAGTAGTTTTCAATGACTTAAAAACGTTGTTGTGTCAGTCATCATTCATGTCGTTAAAAAATTTCAATTTAGAAAGAAGGGGGTGGGGGGTGGCGTTTTAATGGAAAGGTTATGTAAATAGATGAGTCATAGTGTAAGCAAACCAGAAATAACCAGTTTCAAAAAGTTTGTCCATAATTTATGCTTATATTCGTTAATGTAAGGACATTACGATATACATTATTGTAATTTCTTAAGAAACGATAAAGCATAGTATTTAAATCAAAGCATGCTTTTTTATCATTTTTATTGTTATATTAATTAAAATATAATAATAATGATGCCACAGTTTCTCTTATCCCTTAATATGTAAAATAACTTAATTTTTTTTAACAGATGTATTTTATAAAATCATTTTTAACATTTAAGGCTATAATGTACCTAAATAAATAAGAATAGGTTCACGAATCTTAAATTTATGCTTTGAAAAGTTATTTATAGAATTTAGAGAAACTAGCTACACTGGGTTCAATTTTAGACACCAATTTTATTATTATGAAAATACTTTTTTGTACCCAGGTAACTAATAAAATTCTCAATTAGTACTCTTATAAATATCATAATACATTTAAGAGGGTACATTTTATCACTTTGTTGTGATATTTATTATAGCTTCAGACAGTTACAGTATATTTAGGCAAATCTTTTAAGTTAGACTTTCGCCTGATGCATTGAACAATATAAATTCATGCCTAAAAGTGTAATAAGTTAAAATATACGATTGCTGAATAATAAAAACTGACAAGCATATAAACTTAAATGAAGTTGAAAGTTAACTCTTTGATAACCAGAACATCAAACCTTAATTCAAACCGATTGACACCTTGACTTGATAGTATACCCAATATTTTTTTATAAACCAATTCTTTAAAAACAAAAAGAACTCTTTTTTTCGAATGATCTATAAACATCGTTACATTGTCGTATTGATATTAACTAATGTATAACTGTTATTTCATATTTCAAATAGCCCTTTAACGTTAGGTGTAGATCTTCATCCCTGACTAAAGGCTGTTTTGTTATATAAATATAATAAAATGTAATCCAATCATAGGTATTTCCTTCATTTCTGCCGTGGGCAGGTAAACTGCAGTAACTACAACAATGAATTAGACTACAGTCCCTGGACAAATTATTAGACGCACTGCAAGATTTCATGTATCAATCAATAATGAACAAATTACCTTTAGAAGGACATTTGTGTTCCTAAACTTAAGCTATTGAATAGAAAATACTATTTGCTATTCTTAATACATGTATCGACATCTTTTTTAATGATATGGCATTCTTTGGTATATTTTCAACAAAATCTTTCTTCTAAAAAAATACAGTGCGTCAAATAATTTGTCCAGGGACTGTATTTTCACTATGAAATAATCAATCTCTTTCAGTATGCTTTCTTGTAGGTAAGAGTTATTGAGTGCTATTACAGCAATAGCGCAGGTAAGGCTAGTTACAACAGTTTTCATTGACATGGGTACTTGGTCCTCGAATGTTGATTCGACCTGCAGGAAGATTGAAGATATTCTGCCGTGTTCGGGCCTCGTCTAGCCACGTTGAGTTTCATCAATTTTTGGTGGAGGGAGGGGTCCACTGACTACGGAGTCTGGGAGATAAGTCCTTGAGCTAGAGTTACAATCATCACTCCTTTGGAATCCTCATTCCTCAGCCCCCATGCTTGTCTTCCATTCGACATGCGAAGGTAAAGGGGTTCCCTCTTACACATTTTTTTTTATCCTGGGATACTTGCTATTCTCTGAAACTAGTGTCCATCACGCACTACCGATTCCTCGACTGTAATGGCCTTTGATGACCTGTCATCAAAGGTCAAGGGCTTTGGCATAAGATAAGTTGGAGTAATTGGTAGACAAATACGAAACTTTCCCCTTAATGATCCCCAATGATTGGTTTGAATTAGTTGAACAATGATTTTCCAGGGAATCTCACTATTGTTAGACCAAAGTAGCATTATTTTTCTATTTCAATTAATTGAATACCTTAGAAATTTAAAAAGGTTCCTTTTTGTTGATCATACGAGGGAGATAATTTCATGTGCCAGTAGGCTCGGACAGACTTTAACTGATATCCTATAATAATACATATTTGTTGGTTAATATAGATAGTGTCTCGAAGCTTCTCATAAACTGTTACCTAAAAATTACCCTAAGAACACTTGTTTATGCAATACCCCAAGCAGTTTTCACCAACTATCCTTTCTTCAAACTAAACTTATTTTTAGGAACAAAGTATTTTATAAAAACAATTTTTAAATAATTAGGTGACTAAAATTTAAGTTACATGATGATAAGTATCTACAAACACCGTAAAATAATTAAAACCTCATTTCATAGACTTAAATTAAGTAAAAGTGTAATTTTTAATCGTAAAAATGTAACCATATAGATGTATCAATATGGTTTTATTTTATTAAAAAAGTGTTTTAATAATTGTAAAAGAGGGTCTAGGTACCAAGTGTCTTTCAATTAGCCCCAGGCTACCCTACCGAATTCAACGAATTATAAATAAGATTGTAGGAATAAACCAGAAAGGTACTTAAAAAAACGCAATTATAGCGTTGTGGTTTTCATAGTAATACGAATAAAGTCATTTCATAATCTTTGCCTTTACTCATGCTCAAACGTACTTTTTAGACTTGTGTCTAAAGCTTTATAAGGCATTTTACAATTACAACTATCTTATATTTCAATGTGTTTATTTTAAAACTAGTCAAGGGTATAATGTAAAATAAATATTGATAATAAAAAAAAATAATAAGAATGGGTAAGTATATTAATGTTATTTAAATACCAATTTCTATTTGCATGCAAGTCTTTTATGTGAGATATTTCTAATCTTTGTGGTTTCTTGTTTTAAGTAGACTACACTTTTTTAAATTGCTTATTTCAAATAGATTTCACTTGTAAACACAGTTTTCAATAGAAACTTATCTTTTGTTTACTTTTTGTTTAAGAGTTTTTTACTTAAAGTGATTTTTTTGTGTGTAAATAATTACAAATAACTAATGATGAAAAAGTACTTTATGAGACAATAAGAAAACAAAGATACTGACATTAATGTTTTTATTTTTTTTATTTTTCGACAAAATCAAATAATTATCACGCTCTCTAAATGGCACATGCAACATATTTACAAACTGATGCATTAAAAAAAGTGAATGAATTCCAGCGTAGAACATCCATGGAAATGACCACCAACCATCCATGCATTGAGCAAAACTTCAGCAACTTTTGATGGCTCCATAAATCGTCAAATTCTCCAGCAAATAATGAAATCTTCATGAATCGCCGAACCCTCCAGCAACTTACAATGTCTTCATGAGTCGCCAAGTCCTATATTAAAAGCAGGCATGGATCGCTGGCTGAATCACAGGTGAAGATCTTTACAGGTTGCCGAAAACGGTGTCCATCAGCTTTCCAATCTGGGACTTGTTGTCTGTTCCCTTGGATGGTGTTCCGCTGGGTGGCATGACGGCTGTGCATTGGTCGGATGCTGGGTCGAAGGTCTGGCAGATGGTCTCTGGAAGGTCGGTGGTGATCATGTGCATAATGTTGCGGATCATGTCCACGGCTTCCTGGCCGCATCGCTGGGTGGTCATGGATTCGACGGCAATATGGAATCGTCGGAAGCCACTGCAGAGAAAAAAAAAATGTTTTTGTATTAAAAATAGATTTAGTTTGTAATCAGTGGTAGAATTGAGGAAACAAGTAGGTGGATGCCCATTTATTCGGTTTCAAGTATCATATATCCCCTCTCCATAATAAATATCATAATATAAATATAAATGTATGCAAAGAAAAGGTTGGTTCGTTATGCTGCTTTAATTAGAGCTGTGACATATTGAGCTATACATAATAGTTTGGCTAAATGAGAATAAATATTATCTTAAAGAGATAAAATCGTCCATGTTTTTTTTTTGTAAGTAAGTGAAAATCAGCAAAATGAGCCAAAACAAGTGAGAGATGAATTTCTGTGGTATTACAAGTGAGGACGCATAACTATTTTCTTGAAAAGTGGGCTGCGCCTACCCTCACTTCTAACAATGTTTGTATTAAAAAATTCGGTATTGGAATTGAATTGAAAAGGAAAACAAGTAAATTGTGGAATTTTACTTTTAGACCATGGAGTGAATTTTCTGCGTTGTGTGTAACGTTTGTTTCGATAAAATTAGAAATTTTAATGACTTACAAATAATCAAATATTAGCTATCAAGATTTATATGCGTTAAAATTTTTAATCAGTTTCGGTAAATGTCAGAGTTATCCTTAGAGGCTACATAAATGCAAAAGCACTAACATTTCTTGATCATTTGCAATTGGGCTGGTTCGGTAGAACTGTTTTTTATATAATAATTTTGACTTTGTAAGAGCAATCAAATTCAAAGCTGTAAACATTTAATAGTACGTACAAGAAAGTGTAAAAAAAAATATGGATTTTTTTAAGTTATGCAACTTCAACACAGCCATGATTGCAGACCTAAAGGTTATTTACTTTTTGTTGTTACTAATTTCAAATAAGGGAATTTATTACTTGACAAAATTATAGTATTTATTTCTTTATACTCTCTAAAAATATATAAGATAATTCTGTTTTATTTTACTACATTACGCTTAGAAATCAAAAACCATCGAAACTTACCAGCACATGAGGGGGAACCTCTGCTTGAATTGTACTTCAAACATAGTTTCAATGACAACTTGTAAATCTTTCATGTGGTTCTTGAATTCATCGCTTTCAGAACCTTCGGCTAGACACTCAGCATGTTCCAGGTAGTCTAAATATCAACATAAAAATAAAATTAAGAATTTTTTTAATTACATGGAGTACTTGAATGAAATTAACTAAAAAACAATTTCAATCAGTTTTTCTCTTTTATATAATTACACTTTTGGCTAAGTTTATAAGTTAGTTTTAGTTAAGTTTTGGTTAAGTTTGCTTTTATTCCACTAAACTTAAAAATGGATCCAATAGCCATTGCAGAAAGTTTTACCAATCTATATTAAAACTGACTAAAAACAATTAACGATCGAAGTAATTGCTTTTGTTCATCCCCTTTTTAATGAATAGAAAGTAACTTAAAAAACAACTATAAATTCATTATTTTAAAAAAATTGATCATTTTAGAGAGAGAATATTTTATTGGTTTGTTTGAAAAGAAATTTTTAACTTTAAAAAGAGGACGAAAAGAGGAATAAAATTCATTTATTAAATTCTATGCATTATAATCTCAGACAGTTCTTAGTTTATAGATAAAATTTGTGGGAGGGTCGAATTATCCAACCAAGTTCACTTACTTGATCTGACTTCCGATCCTTGTTGGCAGAACTGAAGAGCGATTTCATCGGATCCAGTCAACAGATCCATCATTTCTCTCTGAAGAGGAGACATACATTTCGTGGTGAAGTTGCCCATGCAGTCTCTTACTTCTTGCATAGTTCTAAAGAAAAGACAACAAATTACTACTTCGGTCATATCAAATGCGATGTTCTTCAAACTAAGTATTATTAATATAAGATAAATTTCTTATGGGTCTAATTTCCTTAATGAAAGTTTTCCATATAGTATATTTTAATTCTGTCAACTAACGGTTTTGGTGAATCCGTTTCAGAATGTAATATTTTAATTTTGAAATTATAATTAAGCATTTATAGAAATACAAGAGTTTGAGCTGAATTTTTTCACATAATGCGATTTATCTAAAATAATGAGGCATACATAATGTGTTTCAGTTGCTATCAGCTTGTTTTTTATTGTAGTTTTGCAATTCATCTCAATAAAACATAGTTTTCGGATATTTGTAATTGGGTCGAGTGAACTTTTACAGTTACATCAACGTAGCATAATAAATCATTTCATTTAGTACTTACAGTAAGAAATTATTATTATATTTAATTTGTATAACTTTGATTTGATTCGTTTAAAAGTACTACAAGTTTACGTCAATTCAATTGAGAGAGCGTCTAGGGAGTTTGCCAAGGTGGTTGGAAGTCCTCAGTATCAAGTCCGTGAGATTCAGTTGGACTGACGCATCTATATATTCAGCCTTTAGATATAGGTATTTACTAGTATAATCCAGAGTATCGCACCCTTGTGTAGTAAAAATATACACTGAAGTTCAAAAATGAGATTCTATCTGCAAATATCCCGTACTCCATCTTTATTTTTGCGAACATCAATGATATAGAGATATCGATCTGGCGATCTCTGCCATGTTCTCAAGTAAAAAAAAACTTTACGAATTTGGCAAAACAATCATGTTCAATTTCAATACAACTTAATATGTTTATCGATCTTGCGCTAATTTGTATGATTGCCTAAAGTCCCCACCAATGAACGTATCGGACCCTATATCGTATCTTTACCTTGAAAACAAAGTTTGAAAACTGTGAATTTCGCAGTTGCAGCCTTCTAACTAAACCAAAGCAAACAAGCTAAACTTTCACTTACTCGCACCACTCATCTACTTTCTCTTCATCGGCAGGGATTCCATTGCTCTGGTAATGGAACATTCCAATGGCCACGCACAGATCCATCTCTCGAAGATGGCATGCTTGGGACTGCACCTCAGTGGCAACTGAAAAACACAAAGAAAATACAATTAGACGAGTATTAAAATACAAGCATAATCCTTGTTGCACTTGGTATCGTACTACCAATTCTAAACATCAGCGTTGCATCAGAAATTTGTACAAAGGGTATCATGCGAAATTAGGAATTATTTAATTTTTTTCATATTCACACACACACAAACAACAAGAAAATTAAGTTTAAATAAAATTAATTTTTGTTTGCATATCATTTATTTTAGTTTTTAATTATAAGCGTTTAGGTATTAATTATAACTTTTTTTTACATTTGATAAAAAACACATCTAAAATTTAATTTATCCCAATTTCTAGTGAAGGAACTTAACAGTAAGTATTATATAAATTGCTAAATGAAGTATTTCTTTTTACTATGAAATAAATATTAAATAATGTATATTTATTTTTTATTTGTTTGTTATGACATTGTAAACAAAGTATACTTTAAAAAACTCTTATTGCCAAAATTATAATGTTAAGTAATATTAGAGCTTTTATTAATATAAAGAAAAAATTCATAATTTAAATAGTTTTTTTTACTTATGCTCTGTTTATTGAGAAAAATTGAGACGGTTAAGGACTTACACGATGTTTATTTGAGTAATGAAGGACATACTCATTATTAAAATAAAACTAATGACCCTAATTTTTAAATAAATAAGATTTTTAAAAGTAAAAACAATTTATTGTTTAAAAATTAAAATTGTAGGGGTTTAACCTCAATATTATCTATCTGTGCCTCAAAAAATGTTAAAATATAATTTAGGTAAAATGAAAACTAATTTCAGTTTAGTTATAAAGTAATATAACTAAATGATAGTAGAAACTATAAAAATATGTTGTTAGAAATAATAAACAATTTAATCTTATCGATAAAATTGTTGAAATTAAAATTATAATTATACACAAATAATTTACTAATATCTTTAAGTCAACATAATCACTTACATATAGCCAGCAAGAGCACTGATAAACAAGAAAAATAAAGTCCTTTCATCTTGGATCAAGTTAGTTATCAAACAATGAACTCTCTTAGTTAACGATTTGAATGTCAAGTTTCCAAAAACGTCTTATATACCTGCCTTGGAGAGACGTTTGTTTTATTTTTGTTCTAGGTTTTTCTAGTAACATCCACTAGTATCACTTAAAAGCAACATAAAAAAGTAACAAACTACGACGTCAATTAGGCATATCTACGTCAGCTAATGCTGATGCGATGCAGTAGATTTTTTTAATGAAAAATTCATCAACAAAAATCTTCTGCATCCAACCTCCCCCTGTTTCTTTAACCCTTTCCCCCCTACCTTCAACCCTTCCACGACATGAAGTATGTGCGTCTGGAACCTCCGCCACTCCCATTTAGGGTTATGTAATTTTGTTTGACGAAACTCCAACCGATAGTTTTATTTATTACCGAAATTTATATCTACGCCAATATTGTCAATTACAAATCTTTGAATACCCAATGTCTGCAGTCATATGTTGGGGACCATGTGCGTTAAAAAACATCACATTTCTAGTTTACCATAATACTCAATTACAATAAAATTTTAAACCCCGCAAAGCCTAAACTAAGTTTAATGTCAGTTAAAGTTTTCTCAAGCTAACTTTACCGGTTGCGCAAGTGGGTATACCAAGCGATTGCAGATCGCAGCATCAAAAAAAGCTCTACCCTGGGGCACTGGGCCTTGAGAGCTACACGATGAAGGGGCTGACCTTCTACTACTTTTCGGTAACTCTTAGGTTGCTGCCGTCCAGACTTCATTATTATGGAATAACTTCAGAGATCCACGTCAGCCGTTTTGTTAATTTCGTTCTTTCAAGCTTAATTGCAATAGAAAAACTATGAAAGCAATTAGGATAACAAGCGATCTTGACTTTAATTGGACATTAGCTATCACCTGTTTCCGGTATCTGGTATAAATATTAATAACACAAAAAACATTTCTTTGAAACTTGTGATGAATTTTTAAGCTTATTGCACTTTTTTGTGCAATCGATGTTTATGTTATATTTATACTTGGCCTTTAAGTAAGTGAGTTGATACCTTTCCACGATTTCATAAAAAATGCATGAGATTGAAGTTGTTTGTTACTTATTTTCATTCATTTTTCATCTTTAATTTAAAGACGGGAACATATAGATAAATTTTTTAAAAATCCACAAGTTCTTGAACTGTTTGAGTTTGATTAAATTTTATCCAATAATGATTTTCGTTTTTATTTATAGCTAACTCACTTAAAATTAGTAGAACACATTCTTAAAAAATAAATAAATATACATTTTATGACTTCGACATTTTTAAATAACATGAAAACGAATGTACAGAAAATCATAAATTAAGTTAATTACTTAAGTGCTGATATAAAATTGAAAAATCAAAAATTCAATTCGAGTCATTGAAAGTTAATCGATGTACTTTTAAATCCTCAAAAAAAACCGGTTTGTCATTCTAAAGAAATATACTTAAAAATGAAAAAATAAAAAATTTTAATGTTTTTTTTAGTCATCCTTAACAGGGACAAATGTATCAATGTAGTTAGGTAATCAGTTAGTAAACATTCTGTAATAATCAGTGCATAACATTTCAGAAGTCATTAAAAAGACCATTACTGATCCTCAAGGCCTTATTTCCGGTAATTAAAGCAATTAAATGGGAATCTGAGTATAAAAGATATATAATCCCAGCTACGAAAATCAGCAAAAAACCTTGAAAAAAAATTGAAGGAAAGCTGCAGGAAAACTGCAAGTATTTGGAACCAAAAACCTTCATCAAAAAACCTTTATTTTCCCTTCATTTGAAAACCTGCAGGATAATTGAAGGTTTTAGGTTCCAAATACCTCCATTTTTCCTTCACCAAAAAACCTTTATAAAAACTGCAGGATAAGTGAAGTTTTAGGTACCATGTTCCTTCACTTTTCCTTCATCAAAAGCCTCCATTTTCCCTTCATCAAAAAACCTTAATATTTCCTTCATTGGAAAAACACTTAAAAAACTGCAGGATAAGTGAAGATTTTGAAGTTGAGTTGCATTTATACCCGAGTAGGAAGAAGCACGGGATTTGATCTGGGGGTATTTGTGTCGCTGTTCAGCGCGCTACCAACTGCGCTATTGGAGCTTGCAAATTGGAGCACGTTTTAAAATTAGGAATGGTATATCTTATAATTAGAACATACAAAATTACACACTCCATGGATTCGATTATAGTCAATAAATTCGATTCATGATTTTGCGTACAATTTGTATATGATTTTTATTTAAAATATTTAAATTAGATTTAATTAATTGTTCTAAGGTGGTAATAAATAAATTGGATGCAAATTTTGTGAGTTAGAAAAAAATAATATATCTTAAGAATTCCTTTAAAATGAATTTATGTTTAAATTTTCTATAAAAAGGTGAGAGAAAAGCTATTGAGCAAACTGAAATATTAAGCAAATAATTTTTAAATCTGCTTTTTTCGTTTAAATTTTACTGTATCTTTATATGGGTGGCATTATTTTCTTCTTTTTTGCAAAATCAAATCAAAAACGTCCATGGAAATTGGGAAAAAGAAGTTGAATCGCCAATTATAGCTTTGATATCGTTTCTGAATTTGTAGAAGTTACAGATTAACAAAATCTAGATCTGCGATTTGAACATATTAAGCTAATTTGCTGCAAAATTTGCTAATAAACTGCAAATGTTTACATTAAAAATTAAATGTTTTTCCGCGAAAAATTCCAACAATTTTTAGCTGGGATACAATTACTACAAGTGTAAAATATCAAAACTAATTAAAAAAATAAAGAGCAATTTTAAGATAAAGATTCACTACAAAAAAATTTACAGTATTTTTGGGGTTAACGCACACATTATTTTTTAAAAATAACTTCAAATAAACTCACAACTGGTCAACCCATTTGATACTTATTTTCAATGACGCTTCATTAGAGTCGTCAAAAAAAAAAGTTTACACTGGTATGATAATGCAGCACCATAGAAGTTATTGGTTTGTAATTTCCCTTGAGCAGCAACCCACTTGTCGACATTGTTGCAGAAAACGATTTTGGCCCCTGCAGGCTTCATGTGTAACTCTATGCTATAAAGAATTATGCACATGTTGTATTAATTCTCTGCTGAAAGTTTTTTAGACAAAATACTTTGCTTGAAATATTGTCCTTAGTTTCTCAGAAAGTTTAGATAATTTTTTGCATAAAATTGCACATTAAGTGCTATTGAAATGTGAGTTTAAAGATAAAACAGTATTTTAAGTGTACTTTAAAATATATAGGTTAAAAAAATAAACTCTAAAGAAAGGTAATAAAAAGTATAAGGTTAAATAAAGGTATTTCTCAGCATACAATTTTAAGAGAAATTTCTGTTTTCATGTAGAACTGAAACGGCTAATTCTTTGTTCTTTTAGGATGAATCCTTCAGAAAAATGGCAGTTTTCTTTAAGAATAAGAAAAAATCACCTTAAAAAAGTTTTACAAATATGCAGTTCTCCAGCTGAAACTCAGTTGCTGAATTTCTCAGTACAATACCTTTAAAAAAACATTTTCCCTGCATAAAACCTTCATCTCTCTTCAAAAGCATTGTTTTTTTGCTGAAATTTAGTTGCTGAATTTTTCATCACAATACCCTTACAAGTACTGCAAGTTTAATGCTGAAAACATTTCCATGCATTAAATCTTTATCTCTTGTCCGAAAAAAGCAGTTTTTGTGTTGAAATTTAGTTGCTGAATTTTTCATCATAATACCTGTAAAAGTACTGCAGGTTTTATGCTGAAAACATTTTCCTGCATAAAGCTTTATCTCTCATCCAAAACATGCAGTTTTCCTGCTGAAATTTATTTGCTGAATTTTTCAGCACCGTACCCATATAAATACTGCAGGTTAAATGCTAAAAACATTTCCCTTCATAAAACCTTCATTTCTCTTCAAAAAACCTGCATTTCTGCATTTTCCATGCAGGTTTTTTGCTGATTTTTTTAGCTGGGAAAGTCTGTCTTACCTCTCCATCTACGATCTTTCGATGGAAATTGAGGAAAATTTTCCTCATGGACAAATTGATTTGTGTTCAAAAAATACAGTTCTCCAATAACGCAAGTGTCCACTAACGCAATGTCCTTATAATGAACAAGAAGACAATCCGAATAAAAATATGTACTTTAAGGGGACGCGGTACCCAAAATTTAGGGCTGCCCAGAAAATAATTATACAAGCTCGAATGCTGTGAGCTAAGGTTATTGCAAAAAAAGAAGGAATCCTTTATACTGGTAGAGGTTTATTGAAAATGATATAGTGGTATAGTAAAATGGTTTTTAAAATTTTATGTTGATTTTTTCAATTTTTAATTTTTTCGGTTTGTGATTGGTTAAAACCCTAAGGCTTTAAGGTAAATTAATGTACAGCTCCAGAATTTTTTTCCTGTTTTGAGGCATATACCATTAACAAAAGTTGGTATGGGATAAGGTCTAGTGTGAATAGTTATTATTTTTTTAAAATGGTGAAGTTGAAAATTCACAAAATATCTTATTTTTAGGCGTTTTTTAAACATAAAGCTACACAACTGTTCTTGTTTAACTGTCAGCTCAATATCCATACCAACTTTTATTAAGAGATGTTGTGGGAACAGTTTGCAAAAAAATACTTAAAAAAATTCATTAAATTGTAGGAGGAGTAGCATTTTGAAAAAACGCTAAAATTTTTTAATTTTTTTATTTAAAAAAAACTTGTTTCAATATTTATTATTTTTACGCATATATTTATTGAATGTTAGTTCTTTGTAAAAATAGTTTAATTTGGATGCTAGCTATAAAAGTACTGGATTTAGTTTTTGGGGTACCGCGTCCCCTTAAATTCGAATTTTATTGAAAAAACCCTCAAATTTATAGTTCTTATTTGTTTTATTTAAAGCAAATTTAATATAATTACCATGGAAACGTTTGTCCAAAAGTCAAACAAAATTGCAACTCACTGAAGGTACCGTAAAATAGATTCCAAGTCTTATTGGTCTGGTTACATTTACAATAAGAATATATTTTGAAATTGCATTACTTCAAATGTCCAATTAACAATTTGACATTGAATTTTTGCAATTTACTACGTTAATGTCATGCAAAAAAGTCTTCTTTTTTTAAATGCTTTATTTTACCATTTAATAGACATGTTCCACAGCGGGATTCGTTACACTAACAGCTTCAATTAAATTGGGTTGGGAAAGAATTTTTTTTTGTGTTACAGTTTTAACTATTTTTATAAACACTTTTGTAGCTTACAAACACAATTGCTAATTAGATTCTCAGTTTTGAAAATTGCTAAAGGTATAGAAAAGAATTGTAGATAATCTATTCGATTTAGTTGATAGAACCTTCATCCATTATTTGAAATCTTTTTTCCAAGGATCGTAAGATATTAATTTTATTGCCCTTTTAAAATTTGGCTACAGGTTAAAAATGCATGGCAAAAATTTACCTTTTCCTTCTCCAGTTGCAGTAAAATGCGTTTTACACAATTTTGTAATTTCTTTCTATACGCTTTAAGAGATTTAAAAAAAAAAAAAATCTGATGCTTATTTAGAAAGAATTTATAGTCTTGAAGATTTTCACAACTGTTTGTTTTGTTTTAAAATATCTTCAACAGTCAACTACCTATATACTAAAAAAAACATGTGCAACTTTACCATTATTTTACCATTAGATAAGGCTAAATCAATTTTAGAGTAAGTTTATTAAACTCCAAATATGAGAAGATTGTTTCACATAACACTATGTAACCTGATGTAACCTTCCACAGTCCAAGTGCATGCCTAATCATAGATGATATGAAACAAGTAGTATCATGAAAAATTAATCAATGGATATTCGGTAAAGCGACGTTCTTGTAATAAAGCATTGCAAGGTCTTGCCTGGTCTTAGAACTAAATGACTTTGGGATAAAACTCTATAAAGTAGGGGTGTGTAACTAACCACGACTTTCAAGATTCCTATTCCATAAACCCATTTAAAAGGTAATTTTATACACTAAAATATAATTTCAGAATCTTTAAAACCTAAAAAAGTTCTATCCTATGGCTTTGCGCATTGCGGTTTTCTTAAAAACCTTATTACGACGTCCGACAGGTACTCGGAATTCGTTTATCTGTATGCACAATATTTTCAATATGCAATATTTAAGCTTTCCCTAAATATTTCAATTTGTACTCTTATCTGTCAGGCTAGCGTAGTAATTATACTGATTATCAGGATTTTGATCATTCATTTTGTTGCCTTGGGCTGTGTAATAGTCGTTGCAAATTCTTTTCTTATTTTAATATTTTGAAGTTTGGATTATGCAAGAAGTGTTACTGTTAGAGCGTAGTGATTTCATCTTCATCTACTACATCTATGTAATAGTTTTATTTTGTTTTGTTGAAAGTCGTTACAGATTTTCCTGCATAATATTTTGAATATATGAATAACAACGAACACATCTTTTGATATACGTTATTGTAGCTTTAGTGTCAAATCATGTAAATAAATAACTGCTTTCGTTTATATACGATTTTTTAAAAATATTTCTTGTTTGGTTTTGAATAGAGTGATATGTTTACCTTACATGTTTAGAAAAGTTTGGATTATGTAAGAAGTTACTTGTGTTTTGCGGTTTTCTTTTATATAAATATTTTGAATTTATAAATACAAGCTAATTGATTTTAGGAACTTTGCATATTTTGTGACAAAATCTTTACTTAAGAAACCGCTTTTGTCGCACTTTATGATTTTTTTAATTAGTTTTTCTTAGTTTTTACTTGAAAAAATACCTTTAATCCTTGCTTTATAAGCCTATGTACTGGGAGCTCTTTGATCTGGAACTGTGAAATTGCAAATTCTGGACAAATGTGTTATTTTTTGCCACTACTTAACCTGCTATTTTAAGCAAAATGCTAATTTTTAGGAGGTTTTACGAATATGTATATGGAATAAAATAGTTCTGAGAGTATATTGTTGCCTTTTTTTATTCCCTCACACTAACAAAAATGGCGCTTTCAAATCTAAGTAAATATCTGTTTTAATTTTGAAATTAAACATTTTGTTTCAAATATGACTACCTAATGGTTTTAATTCAGATATATCAGTTTTGAAAACCCCTTTGCAATCGTTATAGATAGCAAGTTTCACCAGAGTAGTTGACCGGAATGGTTATCGTATTAGGCTAGAAATAAAATGTTCTCTGGAGGGTGGAAGCTCATGGATGCAAAAATTAAATTCGTTCTTATAATTATATGAAATCCAATAACAACAACCGTTAAGTAATAGAATTATGTTTGAAGAAATGCAATAGAAAACTATAGCATCCGATAATGAAAGATGTTGCGACGCGACGTAACCGAAGTCCAAACCTCAACTATAGATCGCACCTTGACCAGATTAAAATTGCTTCGTATTTTATATGAAACAGTCCCTTTTGAAATGAAATGGCTCTAACTATTTTTAGGATGAGTTTCTTATTACATTGTTTTTATTGCTCCAATTTTCTATTCTAATATGCGCAAACTGAACTTCTGCAAGCATTTTAATAATGAAAAATGTTGGTACGAAGCAAAAGAACAAAAGTAAAAAAAAATCTGATAGTTTGCACTTTAGGGTAGTCATTATTCAAATATCCAAAACATCCGTAGAAACAAATTCAAGGTCTATTCAATGATGCACGAATTAAATTAATTATGGCAATAGTTTGACTATAAGGAGACGATCATCATTTTTTTTACGTATAGTACCAAAGAAAACGCAAATTTTATCATCTTAAAAATAGTTTTCCTTCTAAGAATCAAATTACGCAAAACATATTAGATTTAAGTCACTGCATGAAATCTTTATACTTTAATGAAAAAAAAATCCTAAACAGAAGAGAAACAGTTCTCGGAGTGGCATTGATGCAGGGTCGACCAGTCATCTCCTTAAATGCTTGAATTTCTCGATTTCCGAGATTCTAAGCTACCCGAATTTTTTCCTGGACTTCTTGGAAATTTTTGGTTTCATGGAGGTGGTGTAGCTAGGCTACTCCATCTTGAATTAGTAAGAACAACAACAAATCATAACACACATATTTTAGAAAACAAAACAATTTTTATTCAAGTCAAAGAAAATGGAATCAAAAGAAAGAACTGAGCATTTCCTAAGCACAACAAAGAAGACCCATCACTGCCAGTTGGCGATAGCTGTGTTCAAGAACTGAATAAGCTGCACCTTCGACTCAGACCCCTTGGAGGGTGTTCCTGACGGTGGCAGGATACCAGAGCATTTAGGGGAGTCTGGAGTATATCCCTTGCAGAACATGTCGCCGATGCTGGATGCAGACAGACCGATGAGGACACTGCCTTCTTCGATTACTTTCTTACCACACTCGGCTTCTATGATGTTCATGATGTTACCGTACATGCGCTGGATACCGCTGTAAATGAGGGATGTATTAATATCAATGATAATATGTGCTTTAATGCGATTGCATGAGATGTAAAATTCAAACAAAGTGTATTTTATATTGTGGAGGTGATTTTAGCACCATTTTTTTGTAATTGTATTCTTAAAAGTTGAGTCTTTTTATTCTTGTAGCTTAAAGAAAGGTCGAGTGGCTTAGTAGTACTGCTTCGCACTGCCATGCCACAGGTCTCAGGTTAGATTTTCATACTAGACCGGTTCTTAAGTGGGTCGATAAAATGAGTACCAAGCATATAGGTCCAACTAGGCTTTGTAAAATCCGAAATCCTGGTATTCAGTTTTTTATTGTATAACTGTTACTTTAATGTTAAACATTTCCCCTAATATAGCACATAAACACTTTAAAAAAGTGCTTCGATGTACAAATTCAAAACCTTTTTTAACTCAATTTTTTCCTTTACCATATAAGAACGATCACCTAACTCCCTTGACAAACTTAAAAATTTAAAGTTTTTAAAATCAACATATATGGATAGTAACTGCCTATATATTTTTCTTAACCGTCACTCCAGTCTTCCAAACGAGCATGAGGTCGTGACTTATGCCAATTACTTATGACTGGTCACGTCTGAATGGGCCTTGGACGCTATAATTCTCATTACGTGGAACAGTGACGCTATGTTCACTCAATAGGTAATATGTTACTTTAGCGGGTACTCTGCAAAACCGTGGTGTGTATCGTTACTCCGTAAAATTAGTGGAAGCCTATCCTTCGCCAGTTTGACGGAGTAAGGTTACACCAAATTTACAGAGTAACATTACACACACCTTTGTGATGACGGATTTTAGGGAGTAAACTCCTTATTTGTGTAACTTTACTCCAAATGGTACGTACATATTGAATATCAATTCAGTACGTTACTCCAATTAGTTAACTTGTCAATAATCGGCAAGTTACTTAATGTTATATATTTCTTGATACGTACAAGTTATAAGGTTACGTTCAGTTATACTGACACTCAGAATCACGAACTGTGTAGAGACTGATGTAATTTACTCAATCAGTTACGTACCATTAGGTAACGTTGTCCATAAATTGGTGCACGTACTATAATCTTCATATTTCATGAGTGGAGAACTACAATTTTACTAAGTAAGTTCCAGGTTAATACGGAACATCACGGCCACGGACGTTTGTGAGTCGATAGATGTAATTACTCATATCATTTAGTACTCTATTAGACGTGTCAATAATTGCAACTTACCTATAATGTTCATATTATTCAGGGAGTTGGGAGTAACGTTACATTTTTAACTAGGTTAACGTCCAGTTAATACGAGATACTAGGACATAGGAATCTGTTTAATCAGACTAGATTGGGAATTTACTCCATAAATTCAGTTTAACGTTACTCCATAAATTAGGTTTAACGTTGTCCAATAAATTCGGTGCAACGTTACTCTATAAATTCGTTTCAATATTATTTCATGAAGTTGGAGTAACGTTACAAGTTTAACTAAGGTTAACGTTTCCAAGGTTTTATACCGTGATACACTCACAGGCACATCACGGGAATCCTGTTTGTGAAGTCAGACTAGATGGTAAATTTACTCCATAAATTCAGTTTAACGTTACTCCATAAATTAGGTTTAACGTTGTCCAATAAATTCGGTGCAACGTTACTCTATAAATTCGTTTCAATATTATTTCATGAAGTTGAAGTAACGTTACAATTTTAACTAAGGTTAACGTTACCAAGGTTTAATACCGAGATACACTCACAGGCACATCACGGGAATCCTGTTTGTGAAGTCAGACTAGATGGTAAATTTACTCCATAAATTCAGTGTAACGTTACTCCATAAATTTCGTGTAACGTTACTCCATGAAGCTGAAGTAACGTTTTACACTGTACACTCACCAGCACATAACGGGGATCCTGTTCTGGAATTCGGACTCGGTGGCTTTCTCAAGTGCAGACATGAGGTCTTCGAGATGGGGTCGCATGTTGTCGTTGGATAGGGCTTTTTGGAAGCATGGGGCGTGCTTCAGGTATTCTAGAAGAGGAAAATAGTTTATTATTCAAAATTTTTATCTGTTTTATTCTATACTAATAATAATTTGACTGGTATTTTATTTGTAAAGTAAATTATAAAAGTCTTAAACTTATCAGAAAAGGGTTTTTAGATCCACCACTCCTTTGGTGTAAATAGACTATAGTATCAAGGGTAAGGCTTCAATAAAGCAAACGCCCAGGCGCCAAGGGTATGAAAATGGGTTAGCGATATAAGAAATGGTTCGTTAAACTTAATTTTAAAAGTATCTGGAATTTTTTCCCATTGAAGTCTTATCTGTAAACACTTTTTAGCTTAGTTATCGAATAATGGCATGACTTCATACAAATTGTTCAGGATTTAAATAAAAAAAATCTCAACATGTCACGTTAATTTTTCTTTATCGGGTTTAGTGAATACTAATTATGAATTATAATATTGAAACTAAATGCTGAGAAAGTTCTTAATAATTCATTCCTTAACGTAATATAAGTTTGTTGCATTTCAATTTTTCGTTGAAAACTCCATTGTATTCAATCAAATGTCCAATTTGATTTTGTAAGTGGATATCATAATTTAGAGGCAAACTTACCGGCTCTCTCGTCGGTTCCATGTGTGCACATAAGGTCTTGGTACTTCTTGGGCTCCACTATTACCATGTCAAACACTTCTTGCAAAAGAGGCGTGAAACAGGATTTGGAATAGTTTGTAATGCATTCGAAGCCTTCCTGGATGGGCCTATGCGGAATAATTTAATCAGTTATGGTAGAAAGTAACATATTCAGGTTAATTAATTGTATCTCACCAATGATTTGAATGAACTGCACGTATAGAAGTCCAATGCAAAATCCATGTTCCAATCCAAAATCCATTAATTTTGTGATATCGGGCGTTCGAGTTTATTTATTATTGTATAATATTGTATAATAACAAGAATATTTTTCAACATTTGTATTGATATGCAATATAAACACATATTATGAAAACAATTATTATAATTGCCCCAATTTAACAAGGTAGCAGAAACTGTGAACTAATAAAAATATTTTTTCTGGTATATCCAAAGCTAATAATTTAAATTATTTCGCAAGTTAAACATTAACACTGTTCAGCCAAGCTTTAAAGGGTATAATTTGCATTTTTATTAACAATTCTGACAAATGAAAATATTTTAATGATAATGATCGAGCATTGATAATAATTCTACTTTCAATCGACGACTTTATCAAACTTTGTGAACCTAAGTAGTTAAAATTCCCTCATCAAGTTTTCCTACGTAAAGGCATGTTACGCAGCCACAACTTAAATGTAAAAAAAATAATGATAATAATCTAGATAATTTTTTTATCTATCTAGTGTATAAAATTTCTTCTATCTGGTTCTAAAAGGTTGCTCGACGGGAGTTGGAGAAGCTAGATTTGAGGTATAAGAATTTCAAGAGGATGTCAAGTAGAAAATACGTGTGGCAGTTTCATTAAACAAATATTATTTAGCAATACTTAATCATTCCATGAGCTTCAGAAATTATTTGTAAACACACGTTTGTTGTTGCAATTAAATGACTTTTAAATTCTTTGGTAACAAGAGGTTTCATACAAATATTCGATATTTTACAGAGATCTTAGCAAAAGCATACTAAATCATAATATTTTGCATTACGTAGATGTGTTTTTGGATTACATTTTGAATTCTGATGTTACGTCTGCAATTACACAACAATAATATATATTTTAATAGATTGATATAGTATTGTTTATACATATTATAGTCAGTAAAATAGCATTTAGTTAGTATTATTAGTGTAGTTATCTAGTAATTCTCAGTTTCATTTAGTGTATGTTATAGTGATGTAACCTAGTGATAAGTAACTCACTCGCAAATTCTGTCGAGGTCTTCTTCATTTCCGGGAACTCCTTCAGCTGCTCCTAACAAAATAGTGGCCGTGCATAAGTCCACTTCTCTTAAGTGACAGCTGGCAGCTTCAGCTGTTGGCAGCTGACTGAGGGGAACTGAAAAAAAAATTAGTTGGGTTTGAAATTTATACAACTTTATTTTCATTTCTATTATTTTTGTCTAGTATACATATGCCTTTATTTCCTTTAATGGCCAAAACACCAAAATAGCCGCGTAAGTCATTTTTGGAGGTGGAAGGCAGTTTCGCCTTACGGCTAAATTCTAAAATTGCATCCTAAATATAATGGACAAGTTTTCGAGTTTGGGCGTTAAAGTATTGCTATTTGTGCTGCAATCCTCTACTGTTTAAAACTTTAGTGTAACGTTACTCAAATAAAGAGTTAGTGTCGGTGGTAGAGGTGGTGTTTGCGGTTTTACTCAAGTTACACTAAATTTGCACCACAAAATAGAAGTAAACTTTATCTCCTGTGTAACCATAATCAGTATATTGGTTGTAATGTTACTCCATATAACTGGGTAAAGATAAGATTTGATCAATTTTATACAGTAAATTTACGCATTACGGTTTTAAAGTGTTTGCTTTATTTACTACTTTTAAGGTAATTCAAAGTGACACGAAATTATAGTAATTTTTACTTGCATCCCATATGAATGCAATGTACAGTTATTTATAATGTAAATCCGCATATATTTATGAGTTATTACATACATAATATTGATGTTGTTCATCGATACCCTTTCAATATTTGAATAAAGATATAGAGTCGAAATTTGAAATAATCACATACTTGCCAGGCTAAAAGTAAAATATTTAAAATCATTACTCAAAAAGTTAAATCAGGAAAAAATCGATCAAATTGATCAATCCTAATTTTTTTCATCAATGCTATGTATTGCGTAAATATTTTTATCAATCATATAGATAGATTTGCCTTAACTTCAATAGTTATAAATGATTATATATTAATTAAGATTCCCTTTTTTCGCTCCCAGGTAAAAAAAAAATTAGTTTAGAAAGGTTGTTGAAACGTCAGTAGCAATGTGTGGTTATTACGAAAATGTAACTAGTAGTAGAAACTGACATAATTTTTTAAAAAATATATTAGTTTTATATGGTCTAAAATATATAAAATATAGTTTAACTAAGTTAATATTAATTTTTTATTTAGTTCTGAAAACCTGAATTATTATTTAAAAATAGTTGTGTATTATTCATTTGTTTACAATGCATATCTACGTATCGCGAGTCTTAAATCAAATTTAAATAACTTTTTATGAAAAGAATGATCAAATATAAATAATTAATGTTTAATTAATACATTCTATCAAAAATAACTCACCCGCAACGCACAGAACTAGAGACAAAAAGAACAACATGTTGATATGTAATTTGGTTCTAACGTTGCTTCTTTTATAAAATAACAACCCCCGTCCCTTTTATGTGTGCCTTAAGGAAATATTCCCCTTTAAAGTGGTGGTCACTTTAACCTTAACGTCACTGACCACGTGGTCTTTTCTTTGTTTTGAGTCTAAAATCGAGAACATAGAAACAAGACGGAAAACTTCTAACGTTTTTAATGACGGCTTTTCTGGAATCGCAGTGGGGCATCATGGGTAGTCTTTTCAAGAAATTTTCGAGTCACATGGCGCCATATAATGTCATTTGCGGTCTTGAGAAATTCTGTCGCTTTAGTTTTGATTTTTCTTGTCTTGGGAAAAAAAATTTGGTGTTTTGCCTTAAAGGAAATGCTTATAGATGGTAGTCGAGAAAGTTCTGTATGTGTTAGAGTAATTAATGTGAACTAATTTATATCTTGTGTTGAAATACATTTCCGAAGAATTGACGTTTTTTTTGTTGGTTTGATAAAAAAAATTATATCTATTTCGTTCTGAATGAGCCTTACTCAATGAAATACAGAATGGATTAAAATTATGCCTGGAAGACTATAAATTCGAACAACCCGGACCAACTAGGAGTAAAATATTGCATGTCATATTGTGATAAATTTTAATATCGTTTGAGTACGACGCTCTAGAGTTCCCATTACCAAAATTAAAAATCATTTCACATTTAAAGACACTTATTTTTTTTATAAAAAATAATAATAAAAATATTTTGTTTTAAACTAGGTCAAATATTGTCAAATATTTGTTTAAAACTAGGTCAAATATTGTCAAATATTTGTTTAAAACTAGGTAACATAGAAATTATATTAATTTATAAATTCGAAAGACGTGGATAATAGAAAATATATTTGTTATTACTTAAGAAAACTCTTTAAAATATAATGAACTTCAAAACTGCTTAGCTCCCCGTTTAAATTGCAGATTAATGCTTTGAACTATTTAGTATCATAATTGAAATATCAATCAAAAGTTATAATTATAAATACGTTTATTAACCATGCTGTTATTTAACTTTTTCGATTTTAATATAAATGTGTCATTGAAAAATAATCTTTCAAAATAAAAAAATAACTTCATTAAAAAAAGGAAAAATGGAAAAGTTAGGCAACAAAACTTAACTAACGATCAAATTATTAAAAAAAATGCAATTAGTATTTTTTTCGGAAATGACTGTATTTCTGTAATTCACCTTAAACTTTTCTTCGTATTTGCATAACAAAGACTACGAATTTCAAATTTAGATAATAATCGGATTGACCAATAATAAAAGTCAACAGGTTTTTTTTCAATCTTTGCCGCGTACTCATAAAAATTATGCTAATGTAACTCTGTTAAGGAAGATGAAATCACATAGAAAAAGGAAATAGTTTTCAGCAGACATCAATTTTTTAGATTTCCATCTTTGTATTTCAAGGATAGCTTTCTATTGTTTATGGCTTTTGTAATTGAAAATTACAAGGGTTAAAATTTAATGCTCGGAGCATTGATGGAAATTTTATGCAAACGGCAATTTTTAGAGATGTTTCTTGCATAATGATTATTAATTGTTTAACATACTTTGATATTTTATTTATTACTAAAAAAATAAATACTTTAACTTTTAACCTCTTGCGACCTGGCGTCCCTATTTGGGGACATTTTTTAAAATCTCCTCACAGACAATTAACGTGTTAATTAATTCAAAAATTGACCTGGTCCGATAAAAGATCCAAATATCAGTTTTCAGCCTTTGATTACAGGTGACAGTCATTTATTTCTATAAAAAATGAAGTTGAAGGAGGGTCAATACGATATTAGAGTTCGCATAAAAATTAATTTAAACTTTTTTTTCAAACTTTTCAAAAAGTTCTTTTAGTAATTAATTTTAAAAGCATTTTGCATAAACAGTTTATTTTAACAATGTTTTTAACTACAAATAAGTGATACGACCTTTCTTTTTGCATTTATAGCACAATTTTTTTTTATTTTTAGAGCTTAAGGCGTGTCTCTCAGTAACCATTAAACATAATTAAAAAAAATTACTTTGCAAAAATACTTTTTAGCATATATTTGTATGAAAAGTATGTTTAGATTAAGAATATACGTGTAGGATTTTGCTCGGGTCTTAAGAGGTTAAAGATGGTAATTCTACTTGGTAGACGTTATTTAAAATTCCTTTAAATTATTTCCTTAAACTAAGTGCAAAATCATAATAACTATGTTCTAAAATGAACAAAAAAATGTCTGCTTAAGTTTATCTAAATTCACAAAATGTTTGACAAATGAACACCTTAGTCCTGAAAAAAGTTTGTGAAACAAGTTAAGTTACACGATAAACGAATTAAAAACTTAAAGTTAACGTGTTTATTGGGAAATGATGATGTCAACGGTACTCACAAAGTCGTCCTTACTGTTATAAGATAGCTGACTCTTTATTTACACACATTAACTGCTGTTTTAGTATTATTTTTTTCAAATTGGAATTTTTTTTAGAACTAAAGATATTTTTTGTCAGTTTTTAGACAATTTGGCTATTTTAATAACAGTTTTTTAGTCTATCGTAACAATTTTTTACTAAAACAATTTTCTGCCTTCGTTTAATATTTATCCTCAAAAAACAATAAGGTCCAAACACAATCCAAATTTTAGAATAGAGCAGGTATTATGCAAACTTACAGCATCTTGATATTCATATAAATACTAATATTTATTTGTAAATGTTTAAATTAACTATTTAACTAAAAAAGGTGACATCAAAGTCATAATGAAAATTATAAATAAGTATTTCTGTTGTTGATTATCATCGGATTGGTGTGTGAAGGATGCCCTCATATATTCTTTAGAATAAATTGCAAACTTTCTTTACTTTCTATTTAGCGCTACAGATCCTGCAATTCTAATTAATAACATTCCAAAAATTCTGAATGGACAAAGCGAATATCAAATGTTTAAACTTTATCTACTATGAAAACCAAAATTGAATAACAAAAATTAGGAGTTTCCATAGTTTTTTTTTATTTAATTCAAACCGTTAACTTTTGTTATACGATTCAGGAGAGGATCAAATAATGCATTTAGGAAATATATTCATGCATTTCAATAAAAAAAAAACTAACACAGACTAACCCAAATGAATAGCATTTTTATAGCCTCTGGATTTATATTCATTCATGTCTATGAGTAAGATAACTCCTTGTATGTTCAGGAGAGGTCAAATGTTTGCGTTCAATGAATATGTCAGTCATGCAAATCACGTGTTTTACATGGTAAAATGTGGTTGAACCTTATTTAATATCAACTTTTTAAGACCAACTAAGCCCTTAAACACGTCCATTATGACTCATCTTTTCATAACATTCATCAATTTCTTTTCAGCTCTCATGTGATTCTTAATGACATTTTCTAGAAGTCAAAACAACCTTGCAATTGCTTTCCTTCATAAAAGAAATTGCCTTTTACATTTTATTAACAACCTTAAATCGACATGCGTCGTCCAAACGTGATCACTTGTTCACAACAGTGGTTGGAATATGTTTAACTTTTTTTAAACCCATTTTAGACCCACTTCAGCATTACACCAATTCTTAAATATAATGGATAGTTTTAGGGTCTTAAAAGGATCTTTTAATGTGCTTAGTTATTTTCCCTACGTAAATTGCTCAAAATTATGATGTTTACATGTTTTATATATTATATTTTTATTTAGGAAGATCTATGTAGAAAAAGTGTTTTAGCTGTTATGTTTTCTCGATAATATAGACTTCAATGAGTTTCTGGTCTAAAGTAGGTTTTTATTTGTATAATTTCTCAACGACATTTAAATTTAAATACATTATGGTTTATGTTGTCTTGGACGATTTAATATATTACGAAGTGTGTTCCATACATTGCTGATTAAAAAAAAATAAAAAAAGAAAAATATGTATTTTCAATTGACATTGTTCGAAGTTGAACCTAAAATTTATTGAAGAATCCGTAAAGGAATTATAGATTCGACAAAAAAACAACATTAGTGTATAAGTATAATAAGCAGTATAAGTATAATAAGCAGAAAAAGAAAATTTCCCGTCAATGAATTCGCTCTGAACCTCGCAATTACTAAGAGATACCATCATATCGATTATAGTAAAAGTATTTTAAATTATTCAATCGCCCTTTACATTTTTCCGAACATTTATTATAATGCAATAACTTGTTTCTGTAAAAGGAAGTTTGAACCCAATTTGAATACATACATAATCTATACATTTTCCTTATTCTTTGTTCATGCGAAATCACAAGAGCTGAAATTTACAAAAAACGTCTGTTGGACCTGTTTTTCAAGGTCAAAAAATTAAGGTACTTTGTTTAAAGTACCCCTTGTTTATAATATACTACAACAGTAACGTTGTGATGAGTAACATGTTTTTAAATAAAGAATTATAGTAAAGCATTGTGTAATATATGTTTATCGATATCTCAATTTCTTTTCCGCGAATAAGAATTATTTTGTATTTAAAAAATACATAATGTAATACGTTTTTGAGACAATTTAATTTTGGGTTAGGTTAGTTTTGAAGTATCGTCGCACTAGATCTACACAAAGGCTATTGGATTTAATTTTAGCTAACACAAGTAATAGAAACTTATCAAAATAAAAGTAGGAAGCGAATAAAAGCTAGATGGTGATAACTAGAAGGTGGAAAAGCATCAGTTCTAACTTTAAAAGAAAAAGTAAAGGTTTTTAAAAGAAGTGGTAAATTAAGAATGATATCATCTTAGTGTTTGGAACTTTTGTACGTTTAAAATTTAACTAATCCGAGCACTAGGTGGCTATGACGTTCGAGTTTTTGAGACAATTTAATTTTAGGTTAGGATAGGTTAGTTTTGAATTATCGTCGCACTAGGGCTACACGAGGGCTATTGGATTTAATTTTTAGCTAACACAAGTAATAGAAACTTATCAAAATAAAAGTAGGAAGCGAATAAAAGCTAGATGGTGATAACTAGAAGGTGGAAAGGCATCAGTTCTAACTTTAAAAGAAAAAGTAAAGGTTTTTAAAAGAAGTGGTAAATTAAGAATGATATCATCTTAGTGTTTGGAACTTTTGTACGTTTAAAATTTAACTAATCCGAGCACTAGGTGGCTATGACGTTCGAGGTTTTGAGACAATTTAATTTTAGGTTAGGATAGGTTAGTTTTGAATTATCGTCGCACTAGGGCTACACGAGGGCTATTGGATTTAATTTTTAGCTAACACAAGTAATAGAAACTTATCAAAATAAAAGTAGGAAGCGAATAAAAGCTAGATTGTGATAACTAGAAGGTGGAAAGGCATCAGTTCTAACTTTAAAAGAAAAAGTAAAGGTTTTTAAAAGAAGTGGTAAATTAAGAATGATATCATCTTAGTGTTTGGAACTTTTGTACGTTTAAAATTTAACCAATCCGAGCACTAGGTGGCTATGACGTTCGAGTTTTTGAGACAATTTAATTTTAGGTTAGGATAGGTTAGTTTTGAATTATCGTCGCATTAGGGCTACACGAGGGCTATTGGATTTAATTTTTAGCTAACACAAGTAATAGAAACTTATCAAAATAAAAGTAGGAAGCGAATAAAAGCTAGATGGTGATAACTAGAAGGTGGAAAGGCATCAGTTCTAACTTTAAAAGAAAAAGTAAAGGTTTTTAAAAGAAGTGGTAAATTAAGAATGATATCATCTTAGTGTTCGGAACTTTTGTACGTTTAAAATTTAACTAATCCGAGCACTAGGTGGCTATGACGTTCGAGTTTTTGAGACAATTTAATTTTAGGTTAGGATAGGTTAGTTTTGAATTATCGTCGCACTAGAGCTACACGAGGGCTATTGGATTTAATTTTTAGCTAACACAAGTAATAGAAACTTATCAAAATAAAAGTAGGAAGCGAATAAAAGCTAGATGGTGATAACTAGAAGGTGGAAAGGCATCAGTTCTAACTTTAAAAGAAAAAGTAAAGGTTTTTAAAAGAAGTGGTAAATTAAGAATGATATCATCTTAGTGTTCGGAACTTTTGTACGTTTAAAATTTAACCAATCCGAGCACTAGGTGGCTATGACGTTCGAGTTTTTGAGACAATTTAATTTTAGGTTAGGATAGGTTAGTTTTGAATTATCGTCGCACTAGGGCTACACGAGGGCTATTTGATTTAATTTTTAGCTAACACAAGTAATAGAAACTTATCAAAATAAAAGTAGGAAGCGAATAAAAGCTAGATGGTGATAACTAGAAAGTGGAAAGGCATCAGTTCCAACTTTAAAAGAAAAAGTAAAGGTTTTTAAAAGAAGTGGTAAATTAAGAATGTTATCATCTTAGTGTTCGGAACTTTTGTACGTTTAAAATTTAACCAATCCGAGCACTAGGTGGCTATGACGTTCGACAAGGTAACGTGTTTTTTAATTAACATTATTTGAACACATGTCCCTTTGAACGTGATTCTGTTTTAAAGGACATCTAACTTTGTTATGTATTTTGAAATGATTCAGAAGAAAAAAAGATTGCATAAACAAGTTATGAAAATAAGATAGAGTAATATTATTGTGTTGTTGCAATTGAGTGTTGTTTTCCAAAAGACATGCAACTTCTTTCTTTTGAATTTATGTATAGCACTTTTTCGTCCGTCTGTCCTTTATAATATGTTATAATCCCCTTTCCAACCTTCCAATTTTAATTTTTTTTTTGTTTGAAATATATGATATCATATTTATAGTTCATACTTTTTGTCAGTCTGTCCACCTGTCTTTTAAAAGTATTTTTATGCTATAGCAACAACATACCGATTTAAATTATTCTTTTTGTGTTAGAAATGTATTGTAATACATTTAATAATAACTGAAGTGAAATAAACAAGGCATAAACAAAATAAACATGATTATCACTGTCACTGTATATCATGTTCCTATCGGCTACTAATTAACTTAAATCAACTAAAAAATTCAAATAAGGTATGACAACATATGTTTGTTTAGTGATTTTCTCATAACGTTAGATTTTGTATTCATGATCGAATAATTTAATGAATATTTTATTTAAAATAATCAGAGTGAATAACAAATATATGCATAACTAAAACATTATTGCAATAAAACTAAAATAGTTAATAAAATATAGCAGAAATGTAAGTACTGTCCCGCTATATCAACTACCATTCACAACTAATTTAAACTATCAAGAAAGTGTCACATATCTAAATTATTGATATTATAATGTAATATGACTTAATATTTCAATATTTATAAATCAATCAGAGATTTAGTTCTATAAATCATTTTCTCTTGACCTCATCTGTGATATTATTTACACTATAGAAATTAAGTGTTTTAGCTACTATAATTTCTCGATAATATAGACTTTAATGAGTTTTTGGTCTAATGTAGGTTTTTATTTGTATGATTTCTCAACGACATTTAAATTTAAATAAATTATGGTTTGTGTTGTGTTGCACGATTTAATATATTACGAAGTGTGTTCCATACATTGTTGATTAAAAAAAAATGTTAAAAAATAAATATATATATATTTTCAATTGACATTGTTCGTAGTTGAATTTAGTTTAAAATACGATAAACAGCACTAAATGATTAAAAAGTACCTTCCAAGAAACATAAAACACCAATTTAACATAATAGTAAAATTTGGGTGCTGAATAGTTTTGATTTTGCTGTTTGCTGGATTTATTAAAATTCGTTACGGGATTTAATTGACTGTTATTACTGTACCGTTAAATATCTTCAAGGACATTGGACGGAAATTAATAATGAATTTTGTTGTGTTTTATGTATATTATCGGAACATATATTTATAAACTATGACAAATAAAAATAAAGAATAATAATAGTTTTCATCTAATAGTCATTTAATACTATTTTATAATTGTTGTGCTTGTAATTACTGTCCGCACTAAATCTTGTTATTTAGTAAGACATTTAAAATAATTACATTTTTTTTCACTTAGTTAATGATATTTTTCATTTCATATACTCACAAAGTATAAAAACCTATCCCCCCATCCAATGCTTATGATAAATTTATATTAAAAAATTAAAATTAAATATTGTTAAAATGTAATTATTGTACCCTATTTATCCCACACTTTGACACAATTATGATTAATATAAAATCTGCATAAAATTAATTTATGTTAAATTTTTTTCTGTAAAAGTCTGATTATTAATTGAATACCTAAATTCGTGTATATTTGTAATGAATAGCATTTTTAAAGATATACGAAAATGAATTTTTGGCCATTTATAATGGAAAATCTAATAATATAAGAAAATTACCCATCTATCTTTTATGTTATTTCGTCTCTCTTGGTCTTACATGGCCCTATTTCTGTAGATAATAATCTTAATGTTTTAAGTAAATACATTTCGGATGGATATAGATTAGCTTTTCTTTCAAAGCACGACAGTAAATGCCAAGATCACAGGGTATTCCAAACTTAAAAAGCACCATTTAATAAATTTAAATAATTTGAAGCATTACATTGCTATTTTAATGAATATAGACGAAGAGACTAATAGGAGAGTAGTAAGTAGCATTTTATTTTGGTTAATTATAGAGAGTGGTTAAACTAAATTTATATAGATGGCAGCACCAAATATCAATACAAAAGTAAAAGCGACCTGAAATAATTAGGTTTGACTCTATTTTTTGTTGTTGTTCATTATGAAACTTTAACATTTATTTTAAAAATAGTACTTTATAAATTATTACGTTAACTTAGACTTTCTAAACAAAATTAATTTCGCCTAGAAATTAGCTTGTTACTACTATTGGATGTCCGTAATCCGCTGAGAATGTTAACATTTATCATTCCACCTATATTCAACGTAATATTAACGCATACCATGCATAATTATATTTTTCATTATGCATAAAAAATTTTTATGCATTCTTCATTTTAAACTTAGCAATGCAATACATTTTGAAGGTTCATTTGTAACAAACTTCAGATCAATCATTTTGGTAGGCTTCATGAAAACCATTTAAGCTAAAACTTATGCATATATGTAAAAACTATTTTTATTATGTTTTGATATTTTATTTTAATTATTTCCAAATCTTGAACTCTAAAATTAGTAATCTTTTTTTTTTTTTAATTTGTACTTTAATTAAAAGTTTATTTGTGCATATGACAGATGGCAGCACTATTTTACAATTCTAGTTAACCCTTTCAGTCTAAATAACAATTTAGCATAATCATTTTAGAAATTTTTTTCTGAACGTCTACAGCCATTTATGATATCAAAAAGAACATCATTCGATTTTCCAAACTTTTTTCTATTAGAAAATATTTTTTATTAATCCCCATAGATGTCAGCCCTATTATTATTTTTAATTATGATCAGAATCAGAAACATGATGATGCCAAATGGCATCACTGGGACTGAAAGGGTTAAAAAAAAAGGAGACAAAGAGAGAGAAAGAGAGAGAAAGTTTAGATAGGTTAGGTTGGATCAACGTCGCATTAGAGTGACATGAATACTTGGCTCATCTACGAGTCAAGGGCGAATGAGCCTGATCGACTGGGTGTCTCCAAACCAAAGTGCCTCAGTGTTAATCCAATGGAAAAATATTTTCTAAGCCACATTTCTCCTACTGAATTTAATATTTTTAAAATTTTTTTTTTCATGTGATAAATGTAGCTGACTTACAGTTCCCAACAATCCCACTTTTTGAAATTGGTTCGAATATTTTTTAAAAAAAATTTTCATTCAATATTTTATACAAAATAATCGAAGCAATTTTACAAAGTGAGACCTTAAAGTAGACCTCATAGAGACCTTAAAGTCATCTACATTTATCATTTAAAAAACCCTATAAAAATATTCAACACAGCCGGAGAAATGTGGCTTAGAAAATATTTTTCTTTTCATTGGATTAACACTGAGGAACTCCGTGGTTCGGTTTGGAGACCCGCGTTCGATCTGGATCATTCGCCCTTAAGAGGTCTGTTTTACACGTGTTACATAGATAACTAAAATAAGTTCAAAGACGGAATTTTTGAATTTGAAAAAAATCGTAACTATTTATATATTACATTATTATCCAGTAACTAGATAGGGCTTATGCAAATTTTAGGATACGAATAATATTAATATTAATAAAAAATAATTTTTAAAGTTTAATAATTTCTTAAACTAGTTAATTTCACGCACGCTTTACTTAATTAAATTTCTTTTCAAACAACGCTTGTTAAAATGCAAGAACTATGCATAATTTTGCCATTTTTATTTTCAAAATAAATAATCAAACAAAAAACAACAAAATCCTTCTAAATTAAAAAAAATAGCCTATATTTTTTTCTTATATTACTTTAGTACACAATGTTATTATACTACTATATTAATAAAAATGTCATTTAAGTTTCCGAAATCTTAATTTGAAAACCGTCAAAACGTTGTGGTTTGCACACGGGTCTTTTATAATGCGTGATTTAATCAGGTAAAACACAAATTTAGGTGTAATTTGTGTTAACTAAAAACATTTATTCATTTACATTCCTCTCAAGTAAGATCAGATATATCTGCTCCAAGTTTGAAATTTTTATTTTTTGCTTTGATTTTCATATCATTTTCAAAATCTGCTTTAGTGAGTAGGTCTCAGTATAATTACTTTTGTGTAGCAAATTTATAATTTTATGTACTAAAATATTCCACATTATTTGTGTAAGACTTTCTTTTTTAATTCTAAAATTAATATGAGTTTTTCTCTCATATCGAATTTTTATTTATTTTCAAACTTTTTAGCTAAAATCTTATCAAGAACTTCCAAGTTGCCTATAACGCAATAGTACAAAAAAAGTAACAAAGAATCTTCAAGTTCGAATTACAAAATACAACCAAATGCCAAAGGCAAAGACAACCAGGTGGTCACTATCTCGTTGTGTGAGACGCTTTCCCATACGTCGAATAAGACAGATACTATCTTGTGTTTCGTAATACGAAAGAAAACCCATTCAAAACTGACAAACCACAACTGCCTTGAAAAAAAAGGTAAAACGTCTTCTTATTAAAAAATATATTGAATGAAGGACAAAATCTTAGTTGTCACTACTACGTGTTTTTATGAAAATTGTTGATGATAAAATCAATGATGCTTGGATTATTAGAAAAAAACGGTAGCGCAAAAAAATATTACTTTTTTGACATCACTGTGTAAATTCTTTCCACACCTGTGATGAAAAAATACAAGCTTTTTATTAAGAATAATACACATCAGCCACCGATTTTTGTTGCATGCTTTGAGACGTTTCATAAGGCGTGTTCCATTTTGTTTGTATAATACTTAAAGTTAATGTTTTCACCAAGTTCTATTTGATGAAGCATGCACCATCCATAGTGTGTGTACTTATCTAAGAATAATTTATTGGAACCGAAATATTGTATCACAATTCAAAATTAGATAATATTGTAAATTGTGATATAGTTATACTATTATGAGTCAAATTTTTGTGTTAAATGAATTACACATGCATTATTTATTCACAGCTTTACATGCCGTTAAGGCTGATAGTGTATTTTTTTTTTAAATCACTCTTTTATGGAGGAAAGTATGTTGAATGGACGGAATTTGTTTGGCGTTTAGGAAGACTATCTCTGTATTGTACCAAAGAACACAGCAAAACAATTTGTTTCTATTTTGTAACAGTTAAATGGGAAAGACTGCATCAAGACAATCGGCCAAATCAGGCGTTCGGTCCACATTTATGTCGAATAGAGATAATAACTTGTAAATTTGAAGCAAATGGGCAGTAATAACAGCTAATTTGACTGTTTGGCATAAAATTAAACCAGGAGTGTTACTATAAACCCTTTAAATTCACCATCTATCGTGATTTCTTAATTTATCATATCAAAAATAAATACAATTAAAAAAATGCAAAATTAGGCTATTAAACGCGCATTAAATTTATTTTCTTTACATTTTTGAGACATATTTTTTGGAAATTTGTCACTATTAATTTAAATAAAATGTATTATTTGTTACTACCTTTGTGATTCATCATATTTTTTTTAATTATTTACACCTGTCGGATCCTTATTACCACAATTTTTTTTCCAACTAAACTTCTTAAGTGAAGTTTTGTGACAAAAAAAATGTTTTTTGTTTAAACTTTTTAGTCGGACTACATGTTGAACACAAATCCGAGCGTCCATTTTTCCAAAATAGTTCATTTGCAGTTTGATTGGAAGATTGCCATTAGAAGCCATGGTATTTAAATAAAATACCTTAATAAATACTGATTCGACTTATGGTTTGTCATCGTATGAAAAAATTTCGGCGATGTGGCTTTGAGGTATTATGTGCCCACCTCATAAGCTCAAATTGCGAAATCGAGCACCGGCTTATTCAGAAGATTTTTAGGATGGGAAAATAGAGTCAGCACGCATACCATATGATTATGCGGCATGTAAAAGATCCCTTCAGTCCCCGTTTGGTTAGGGTTCTCTCGACGAAATTAGATTTCAGCATACTTTGACAGCCACATACGTGACGCTCATATTCATTGCAATCTGAGCGTCAAACTTGGTAGGGGGGGTCGACTAGATGGTGCCGCAAGAAAATGACTCTCAGTTCTCGGAATATGCCGAGTCTGTATAAGGCCTAATCCGCCAAAAAGCAGCTCCGTTGGAAAAAAAACCTTATGAAAAATATAAATCTTTAAATCCACCAACAAACGTACCAGGCTATGAAGATCACGCAACAATGACAAACCGTACGTCAATTGATATCAGACACCGGCCATCAGTCAAGACAGCCCCCTTGAGATTTTCGAAAAGAAGAAATGTGTTGCGAATTCGGCCGTTGGGGGAAAACGTTGCACAAAATGGCTGGAGACGGAGCCGTCCTTGGGACGCTGATCACTTCATCTATCACTCCAAGTGCTCATTAAATTCGAGCAGCGTCTTCAGATTACAAGGGGATGGACGAATCTGTGAAGTACTGATTGGATAGGGACGGACGGATATATCATTATCCGAAATTGGTTTTTAAATTAATGTAGTAGTAGATCTGCATACTGTCGTGGACAGGTAAACTGCAGTAACCACAACATGGAATTGGACCAATTTTGCTCGGAAATATTCAGTCTTTCAGCATAATTTCGCAAAGGTTAGAGATATTATTAAATGATTGCAACAATGGTTCAAGTCATAACTCTAGATGCGGCAGTTTACCTGCCCACTGAAGCATAATGGGCCGTTGGTTGTGGAATGCAGTTTAAAAAATACGCTATTTTTTTAAGTCTGATTCCTTTGCTGGATGTATGTAATACCAACACCTTTTGAGTTTTGGTCCGTATTAACAATCAAGCAGGATTTCTGTGTTTTAAGCTCATGACAAATGTTTCCCTTTCCAGCTAAATAGACAGGTGAATCTAAGAGTCTTGGTACCATAAATATTGACCAATCGAATGCTATTTATCCAGAAGTATGTTCCGTCAGTGGTATCTCTAAAATGTATGTTGAATCTGTATTTAATAAAGAAGATAAAGACGCTTCGTAAAAAAGAAAATTTAACAAAGAAGTAATTTAATGATGAAGTCAATAAGAAGCACATTAACAAGTTTTTTTGCAAATAGTTAACTGGTACTAGACCTTCATTTGGAAATATTGTGTGCATTTTCATTTTAATAATTAATTTTTATTAATGCAATCTCTAATAACAAATATTAATAATTTACTTTTGGTTCAATCATCAATTTCAAATAGCAGTTATTCAGTTATAATTAATTCCCTTGTTTATTTTAATACTTTATTATGGTAGTCTCCGTTCTATGTCACAGTAATTTTTTTTTTGGTATGTTTATCAGTGTTTACAATACCGACAAATTATATTGTAATGAATCTTGAATGTTTTGAGGCCTAATAATTGTTTACCTTATATATTTCATTAATTCCATGTTATTCTGCATCATACTTTAATATTTCATTAATTCCATCTGTTATTATTCATGATATATTACTTTAATTACTTAACTTCAGTAATTTTTGCCTCATTTAAAGTTGGTTTACATTTTTAACGACATTTCATTCCATATTTGCAATATCATATTAGATATATTATATATCTTAACTATTTGTATCAAATCATTCAATCTATGCAATCTAAACATTCTACAATATGCATTTCATTTTGTACATGGTATATGGAGTGCAACGTAACAGTTTGTTTCTAAATAAAATTAAAATTATACATGTGAATACTATTCAGAAATGGTTTAACAAATTCTAAGAAATTCTCCTTTTCTGAAGAAACAGTTTAATAAAAACTGCGTACTTTAGTTTTTAGTGGATTCTTTTGACTTGAACTTCTAAACAAGGTGATGCTGAAACTGAAAACCTAGATTTAAACCAAATATTCAACTTTTAAACTGCATCAGTTAAAGATAAACTTACGACTAATATTATAATGTTTTGAAGTTGTACACGAACTATTCGGAACAGATTATCAACAAACTTATAATTGGGTCATTCCTCAGAAAAGTACAATTTGAGGCAAAAAATCTCGAGAAAAAAAATATTGATGAAACATTTTGAAAATTCGGATTTGAGTTACCCTTACATACTACATTGGAACAGTAACATTGGTCCAGATCATACAATTAATATTAATTATTCGTATGGTAAGTCTTAATTTAATAATGTTTAATTTAGAAAAGTTTCAACCTCCAAAATTAACATAAAAATATTTTATTGATATATTACACTTGAAAAAAATTTCAGCTCTACTTTATAATATTAGTTCAAGGCAAAATATAATAAAATATAATGTATTTCACTTGTATTTAATCAATTTATTCTTATATAATTAAAACGTCATGTCCGTGGACACATAAATCATGTCCGTGAGCCCAAATACATGGACATGATGGTACACGGACATGATGAAATCGTAAATAAGGGCTTACAGACGCAAAAAGTTTAGGCTTAGGGAACGAAACATACAAACTGATATTATATAACTTATTTCTTCTCTATAAATAACAAATTATAAGTAAAAACATTAGCTTACCTTCTTATATCTTGATAACAGAAATGACGCTATGATCTTGTCGATTGCCTATTTTTAACTTTAAACTTGTAATTACTGTTTATCTACTGCGGTATGCAAGCTATCGACGTGATACAACGTATAACGTATATTATTGAATACTAATAAGACTGAAACGGAATACTGTTATCATTTCTAGATAGTTATGCAAGCTAAAGAATACGTTGTACACGGACATGACAAAAATCTGTGGGAAATTTTATTTTCACGGAATTTATATATATTTATATTCTTTATAATGATTATATTTTATTATTTTTTTCTAGTAATGTCAGTTGAATTAAAAATTAACTTCAGTTATAAAAAATTGGGATTTAATTAGTATATACTAACTAAAACAGTCCTCGGACATGACGGTGAGACAGCTCACGGACATGATTTGTAATAGTCTGTGGACACAAATTTCTACACAAAATATATATATATATATATTTGTATTTATTCAACGTTAGTAAGTAGATAAAATATTCATCATCTTAAATTAATTCAAGCGGAAGCATAACTTTTCTTCATGTGAAAGATAACTTGCGGGGACATGCTTTTGTACGTTTTCTCAGGAATGACCCAATTACGTTATATTGTTAAACATATGTTACGATAGTTACCTTGATTATGACTTCTTATTAAATGTGCTTACAATGAGCAAGGTCATATTATGGTAATTTAACTAAAAAAAAGTTGAAATTTTAAGTTTTATCCACTCAAACTAATGGTTATGTTATTATCATTAGGTATCGTTAACAACTTTATGTAAATTTTCTTTAAAATTTGAAAACAACACTGAATAATTGCCTTGTTTCACGTGACGTATTTTTTTCTTGTTTCATTCCTGCACTTCCTTCTCTCCATGGTCATATTGGAGGCATGTTAACTCATAGCATTGATTCATCAATCGAGGATTGATAAAGAATTTATTTTCGTTCTGCAATTCTGTTCCTACTCAAGACCTGAAACATGTCCCATAATTTGCTAGAATATTTTAGGCGATTTTAATACTGCAATTAATAAAACAAATGAAAATACTATTTTATCTTACAAATGATACCTTAAAGTAAGACATCTTCAAACGAGATTCTTATTGGCAAATGATATCAATAACAAAAAGCAAATCAATTTCTATTTTGTTCCAAATTTATAAAGCAAAGAAGATTTCCATTTTATTTTTTTCCCTGCATTTTCAGTTGCAAAATAGTCCTTTTAAAAATCTGGTAATAGTTGCATATTTTTACACTTAACATTCCAACGTTTATTTTAAGTAAAACACATAAACCTAAGAAAAAAACAATTTAGAGTTTTTTTTCAATTTATCTAATTATAGCAATTACAAATCAGTGAGCACTGTTTTTAATCAATCGAAACATCAGAAAATAGATACAGAATATATAGAATCATAATCAGGCAAATTTTATTTTGTAACATGAAAGATTTTGAATTGGCGATTTGAAATTAATAGTAAAGAAACTGTATTCACCTATTTAGGGTGTTATTTTAATGATAAGCAAACAAAATTAGAAATATTTTGGACCAACCTTGCTGAGACTCTGGCCTGTTGTTGGTCGACAATAATTGTATTTGTATTTAAAATTTAACATTATTATATTAAATCTTTGAGCTATATTCAAAATTTAAAAAATAAAATCTTTACAAAATATAACATTGTATTTTATCCGTTCTTTTTGCAGAACGTTATAACCCTGTATCAATTTGTATATAATACAAACATAGTTACCTTTTAATCGGGAGTAAATATTAGGTGAAAAAATGATTCATTATTTGGCAAATCTTAAAACATTGCATCACTGAAATGAAACAATGCAATTTTTTATAAATATAAAGCGAATTTTTTTTATTGACCAATAAGCTCAGAGTTTATGCAACCGTACTTCATTTAAATGTGCACAAACTTAGATTTCTTTACTATACTTGCTTTATATACCCTTACACACAGGAGTACCCTTGATAACGGTGATTTGAATATTGAGTAAACTTTTATTTCATAACAATCGATCCTCCTCCCCACTGGTTAGCAAACCATCAGGATATTAAAACATGTCAGAATTATCTATTTTTAAAGTTGGATATCCAACTGGATCCCGTCTGTTCTAGGAGTTCGATGGAGTAGATCATTGTGAAAACGCTTAATGTGCAGAGCTAGAATAGTTATCGTCATTCCATTCTTGAGCATTCATAGCAAATATATCCCAATCCTCTACAACATTTCATAATTTATTATCCAACTTCATTTGACATCGAAGGTAACCAAAAATGCCCAATGACGGAGAAGCAAACAAACATGCAATTTTTATGATAGATTTTTTATAAAGTACAAACTTTCAATTACTGCATCAATTTTCCTCCATTTCTTTACATTTGTAACACAATTAAGTCGATTTGAGTCTATCTATCAATCAGTAAACTTTTCATTATTAAAACTAATTTTACAATGTCTAATAAGAATATAAATTTCCTGCAATTAAGATCAGTACACCACGAAAAACAAATTCCCTTTAAAATGGCGAACAACGCGCCTTTTGCACTTTATTGCAAGCGGTTAAAATTATTATTTTAACAGCTTTTCCTCACGGACATGTAGCACTATCTCTCAATCAAAATTTTAACTTTAAAGATATTAGGGGTGTTTATATTGGGTACCGGTATCTTACAAAAAATCAAGAGAGTAGGAGATAAATTAATATCAATCTAGAAAAATATTAGTTAACTGAATTATAAAACCCAAGTGAATAATAAATATAGTGTTTAAATGATTGACACAATTTTTGTCATGAAAACTAGTAGCATAATTATATGTTACTTGCAATGTATCATTTACTAATTTACTAATAAATTCCATGACCTCATTTTTTTATTCCATGAGAAGAATACTGGGGAAAGTTCATTCAACTCCAACTTCAATTGCAATTAATGCATTCACCTTTTGAAGGGCAAATCCTTAATCAGGGATAAAGATTTCTTTTGTTTATTGCCATGGAAGGCATTTAGAAGCATACCAGTAACACAAAATTGGTAACATTTTAATTTTCTACAGAAGAAGATCTGAAATAAAAGATCACTGACTCAATGACTCTTTGGTAAGAAAATTTTCTATGCAAAAATGAGCTTTATGGTTTGTCTAAGTAAATAAAATATTAAAACAAATGAAGACCATTGTCATAAACGGTATATATAGGTTAAATTAAATTACACAGAAAACAAATTTAAAAAAACCTAAAGTTAAAGTTTTTATTTGGAAATGAAGGTGTTAATGCTGTTCACAAAGTCATCGTATATGGGTTAATAATGGTTGGCAAGAAAATTTGCTATACTATTTTAGGCTTTTCATAAATTTATCTAACTTAAAAAAAATATGGGACAAATTAAAAACGCAGTACTAACAAGAAGTTCATAAAGAACTAAAATAGCCTACTTTCCTGTTACTTAAATACTTACTGAAGTTCTAATTGGAAAAAAAAAACTATGTTCCTAAAGTAAATATCAGCAACAGCCTTTTCTACACTAGATTTATACACATTAGAAAAAAAATAGAAACACAGCACCCAGATATAATTTAAACTTCTAAAAGCCAAAATCAACTATTTTCCTTAATATTCTTTCACAAATTAATTAAATATTATTTATCATCTGCTCGTGATTTAATTGTAGTTCGAAGAATAATTAAATATTTATTAATAACAAAAGTAATGAAACTACTCCGAACTGCATTAAAAATAAGAAATGTAAATTACTTACTAAAAGTAAAAAACTAAGCATAATTGCATTACTTAGTAAAAAACTAAGCATAATTGCATACAAAAGTATGCCTTGCTGCTTTCTTGGTAGTTAATAATGAATAATCAAAGAATCAAATTGTGCTACATTTTATGACGTCATTCCAAACTGATTCATGAAAATATTATTTTGCTTCAAATATGTTTAAATAAATAAAGTTTCTCATGCCATTGTTGATTTGGCAACAGTGATTTAAATGACTCAAAATTGAATTTCAATGCTAATTCAATGGGAAATTCGCCGAAAGATAGTAGATTTATGTCCGTCCGGACGTACAGACAGACGGACAAAAAGTATGAAAGTTGGGTATTTGAGGTCATAGCTTTCTAACAAAAAAAGAATTTTTAAGATCCGAGGGATAGAACCGATTTTGGAAGAGGGATACGGACAGACACACAGACAGACAGACGGAAAGACAGACATACATACGAACAGACAGACAGATGGACATCAACCGCATTTCAATACCTACAGTGATTTAAATGACTCAAAATTGAATTTCAATGTTAATTCAATGGGAAATTCGCCGACAGATAGTAGATTTATGTCCGTCCGGACGTACAGACAGACGGACAAAAAGTATGAAAGTTGGGTATCTGAGGTCATAGCTTTCTAACAAAAAAAGAATTTTTAAGATCCGATGGATAGAACCGATTTTGGAAGGGGGGTACGGACAGACAGACAGACAGACAGACAGACGGACATCGACCGCATGTCAATACCTACTTTTTCATTTTTTTAATTCTTTCGAATTAAAAAAAGAAAAGTAGGCTAAAAATATGCATCGGACAAAAAAATTTATAAGTTAAATAATATTAAATACTTAAATTTTGCCCTTTTATTCAGTAACGATGATGATAATGGTAATCAAAAATTTGTCTTTTATTTGTTAAAAACATAAGGTTTCAAAAATATGTCTTTGTTTATTTTAAAAACTTATACTTATTTCACTTTTTTACGGAAATATATCGTTTAGGGATTTTTTTAATCAAAAAGAAATAATTCCTTCACGTTACATTATATCCATAATGTTTCTGATTGATCTTATCTGTAATAGTACTTAATGTGATCGATTCATAATCCAGTTACATTAGAACCACTAGGTTTGAGTATCTGCTGTATCAATAGTATAAAATTTATTATCGATTTTATTTACAAAGAATGTATTAATCCGTAATTCATCAAGAATAAAAATCACTTTCATATTTCACCTGTTAAAAAACTAGATTTCCGTCTTACATATTAAAAAAAAAAAACATTGCAAGCTTTTCCGGAAGAATTGTGTTCTGATTTAATGTATAATGAATTTTTTTCTGTTAACGGTCCGTTGAAATACATTCAGTTTAAGTGGAAAATTATATGGAATTAAATGTAACAATATTGTTATTAAATAAACACAATACATTAATTTTTTCGTCAAAACTTTTATCTTGAATATGGAATTATCAGTATAAAGCATTCAGAAAATAGTCTAAATAAATGTTGTTTGATAAAAGTAACGGAGAGTGTGTGTTTGAATTTGTATTGCTTACATTGCAATCCCACGCTTTAAGTACACAGTGATTTTAAATAAAGAGTACTTAAATTAAATTTCAACAAACTAGATTTATTATCTTAGAAATTAATGTAAAAATCTTGGTAATTAATTCATGAAAGTTTTTAATTTGATGATGCCATATTTAAAACAATAGAAAATATGTGAAATTTAAAAAAAAAGCTCCTTGTTTTCTCCAATAATATCTTCAACTTTTTTATAATAGTTGTCTGAAAAATCTTTGTTTTGAGGAAAAACACATACAGCATTAAGCTACCATAGTAATTGTGAAACGTAATTTAAATATAATTGTTAAAGTTTTTTTTTAATCTTTACTATTTATTCCATCTCTACTGTTCACTTTCTAGAAAGTAATTGTAGTCGTAAAATATTGCAGTGCGTGGGATTTATGCTAAACTTTAATGTTTTTCCAAATTAAAAAATACTGAATGATAAGTAATTCATTATTGAAATCATTTGTATGCATTTTAGAAGACAGAAATTCATCAACAACCAACATATCGGCATTTACTACAATTTTTCATCCGAAAATAGACCTTTTTCATGCAAAATACCTTTTGTATAACCTAGGTTGTAGCCTTACACTTTTTTGTTTTGAGGTATGGAGATGATACACTTAAACACTTTATTAACACAAAAACAAACATTACAGAATAATTTTTGTTCGTCACAAGGGGGTTAAAAAAAACCCGTATATGTGACTAAATAATCATAATTATAATTGATAAGACAGAATAATAAGACACATTATAAGTTAAAATAAAAAATACCACAAAAAATAATAAATTTAAATACATAAATATACACAAAAAGAAAAAATGTGGCAACGCTAATGCTATATAATCAAAACAAATTGCCCAAAATTCTGGTCAGCGGCAATATATATTTAAAAAAAACCCAGTTCGCTTCTATAAATTAAAAAATACATCAATATCGTCTATTGACAAAATAAATTTAAATAAAGAATTTCTAAACCTGCATAAAGAAGGGATACTTTGAAGTTCAGTAGGTAGTTTATTGAATACTTTTGGGGCTAAATATGAAAATGTCTTCGAAAAATTTCTTTATGTGGAAATGGGATATGATAAATTTTATTTAAACGTCTAGCTGATATATTTACTTTTAAATTACAAAAATAATTATTACGATGTAAATATAAAATCATTCGAAAAATAACATTATGTCGAATCGGTAATAGTAAATTTTAAAATTTAAAAATACTTTGGGATAATTTTCTTTCATATTACCTTATTAACCCCTTCACTACTAGAACATGCGCAACATATGTCCTCTCAATTCAATCATCATCGACCAGGACGTACACTGCGCACGTCGTCCACTCAACAGTAAAAAGCAACAGAAACAGATTTGTTGGCCTGGTCTATAGGTTCTTACTCGAGAAATTAAGCCTACGAATAAATGCAAGTTACTAACTAAAATTTACGAAAATTCAGATAACATCAACACATAATTCTAAAGCCTTCAAAACCTTCTTAATTCTCCTCTGTATACCCAACGTACACTACGTACGTCGTCCAGTCAACAATAAACAGCTGAAGCAAGAGATTTGCTAGCCTGGTCTATAGGCACTTATTCGAGAAATTAAGCATTGGCGTGAAGGAGTTAAATGCCAGTTGCTAACCAAAATTACAAAAAATTCTAATAACACCAGGAGATAATTCTAAAGCTTTTAAAACCTCCTTAAAGCTTCTCAGTATACCCAACCACAGATTCAAAACTCTTATTGCAACGCAGCTGTCGCAAATGTGTCACCATTGACGCAGTCCAAGCCACCTTGAGACGTACCTTGAGGCTGGCCAGAGAGTAAAAGATGAAAACAACTTGTCAGAGACAACTTTGGGCACCCCACATTTGCATCTACAGTACGTGAATCGCCTCACAAATGGACATGAAATATTTCCCAAGCTTTTAAAATGCGTCTCTAGGACTGAACATAAGTTGTTTTAAAGATAAAGTGATGGATTTGGCAGTTCTTTTAACTTAACCGCGCAGAAAGGTGGTTCACCAAGGACGTAAATTGGAGATAATTATCATGCGTGTGACACGTGATTTAGTTTTGTGCAAGAATTTAATTTGCTTAAAATAAATGAATTTTGAGTTGAACTTTATACACTAATGCTATATTTACATAAGTGATAAATTTAGACATCACTTTTAATGTATTTTATCCAACAAAATTTCATCCATTATTATTTAGAACTATTATTGTTGGAACTACTAAATTTTTTTGATGGTTTTTTTGTCAACATTGAACTCATTATGCTAGTAGAAGACTCACCTAGCTGACATGCCAATGCTTTGAGTTGGTTTATACAAACAGTTATTTGCATTCATACCATTAATAGTCATTGTTAGTGCTTCGCAAACATCATAAAATGATAATAACATTTAAACAGCTGCAAGAACTATTTATTCAAAATTACCTTGGAAAGAAATTTAAAAGCTATATGAAATATAGTAAATTAAATGCGTCACATAAGTTGAAAAATCTGATGTTATGTAAACTGTCTTCGTTAAACTGTTTCGTTTATTATTTTAAAACATTAAATTAACTTTATGACACCTCAAACTTTTCACGTTAATCCTATAAACTGCTTTCTCGAAGGCAAACTCAATTATTCTTAACACCTTTACAATGAACGTTCATGCTCGGGTTAAGCACAGCACGACAGTGAACTTGGCAATTCTCGGCAATTTCAACAATTTCAACACGTGTTAACTTTCTCTTTCGTAAAACTACATGAGAAGTGTGATAATTTCATAATTGGAAAGTCATTTTTTATAGCATTGGAGGATCCCGGGGATTGATACCATGTCCGGAGGGGACACAGGTTGTTATCTTCCACTTTCTTCTTCGGCAGAGTTCAAGGCCTGATGGGGTCAGTGGGCCCTTTGCCAATACCTCTCATCAATATTGATGGACATGACAATATTACTTGGCAGTGGTTTAATGGAGCATCGAAATACTCATTGCTAATTTGAAATTGAACTGTTTTGCCTTATAAGATTGATTCCCTTATAACATTTGAATAAGTTATGTTTGGCAATTGTTAATAATTATAGAATTTTCATTAGCAAATTCATCTTCAACTAGTAAGAAAATTGTAAAAAGTACAATCAGCAGGCAATTAGTTGCACTCAGGTTCCCATCGTCAATACCTCTCATCAATATTGATGGACATGGCAATATTTATTGGTTTAATGGAGAAAAGAAATTTGTAATGTTAATGTTATTTGAATTGAGTATTCTTTTTGAGAGCGCCCATTCGAAGAAGTTGTATTTAGCTCTTGTACTTAATTATAGCATTTAATTAGCAAATACATCGTCAATCAAAAAAAGTGTAACAAATACAATCAGCAGGTGATTAGTTTTACCGAGGCCAATGATCAGGTGATTAGTTTTACTCATTGCCAAATAATGTCATCAATATTGATGGACATGACAATATTGCTTGGAAGTGGTTTAATGGAGCGAAAAAATGCTTATTGTTAATTTTAATAGAATTGAGTATTCGATTTTTTAAAAAGCGGCCATTCAAATAAGTTGTATCCAGCTCTTGTACATAATTATAGCAATTCATTATCAATTATATCGTCAATTAAAAAAATGTAAAAATTACAATCAGCAGGCGATTAGTTTTACTCAGGTTTCTATTTCCAATACCTCTCATCAATATTGATGGACATGACAATACTGCTTGGAAGTGGATTAATGGAGCAAAGAAATGTTTATTGTTAAATTTAATTTGAATTGTTTTCTGTTATAAGATTGGCCATTTGAATCAGTTATATTTGGCTATCGTTCATATTTATCAAATACATTGTCAATTTAAGAAAAGTTTAAAAATAGAATAAGCAGGCAATTATTGTGCCTAGGTAACTTGCACTTTCTTTAAAAGAAAACTGTTTGATGTAAGATTTCAATGGTATAATGACATAATTACAGGTTTATAAACTTAAAGAAATTATGACATCTGTTTAAAAATAATTTAATTGATTTTTTGAGGAAAGTAAAATAAATTATTACGTTTCTTTATCTTTAAATGACTTGATTGATTGCTAAAGTGGATAAATCTTAACTTATTTATTTGTTTAATTTACTTATTGCATTTTACTTGTGTTTACCTAATCTGTTGGGTAAGATAACAATTAAAAATAAACATTTGAAAAATATTCTAAATATTTTTAACAAAAGCTCAATGACACTTTGTCGTGGTTTGAATTCCCCATTCTAAGTAAACACTGACGAAAATGAAACTTTCAAATCTGAGTAAATCTACATTTTCGTTTGATATAAAATATTTTGTTTCAAATATGACGAACCAAGTTCCATACTTAGTTTCCAAATCAAATTACTTCTCATTCGTTAAATGTAATAATTTTCGCCAAGATAGTTGGCCTAACGCTTATAGTATTGTTTTCGAGGTACGACTTTTTCTGGAGAACGAATAGTCGTATCTGCCTTCGTACGTTCATATCTGAATTATTCTGAGAACCTTTTAAAGTTTTATAAAAAAAATATCACCTGTCTTGGATTTATTATTACTTACTTGTCAGCCTAATTTTTCATATAGCTTTGAAGCTTGTCTTTCTTGTAGTAACGGATAATTTAGTGATGCATACGTTTATGTGAATATCTTGTGAAACTGCACCCTTCCTACAATTTCTTCCTTGGAAACTAAAATTATTGATTAAAAAATCTTTATGAAGTGATGTTTTCACGAAAATGTAATCTAGCCCAACTGTGTCATCTGAAATAAATATCAATGAAAGAATGTTTCAGATGACTACACATAAGGACCAAGAATGTTACGAACAGATTCAAACCCATTTTTTTACTATATTTTTACTGCCTGTAGTTTTTTGTATTGGTAGCAATTATCCTCTCCGAATGAGATAGATTATGTGAGTTTACGTATATGAACTTAACAAAGACTTTTTAGTTTTATACCTTGGTATTTTATTCTATAGTTGATGTTAAATTTATTTTTTTAAAGTACGTATTATAGGTTTAAAACTTGTTTTTATTTTCTTAAGAATCTCAATAGCCCTCAGCTGTTTTGTAAACCTTAAAATTTTTTTTATCTACTTTGGCTTGATGAAAATAATCACCTTCATTCGATTTTTAAAATGATTCATTTGGTATAAAGGGAAGTATTACTCAGGTAACATTATTAAGAGGCACTATGAAATACATGCTATTAAATGAGTCATCCTTTTTTAAACAACCAGATGAAATGAGTTAAAATAATACTATCATAATAAACAATAAACACCCCATTATGTTTCGCTAAAAACATTTTGATCTTGAAACTACTGGCACAATGCGGATATATTTCATTGCCATTGGAAACACTACTAATTATTGTATGTCCTTAAAGCTAATCTTCGTTTTTAAACTGAGTAGAGTGTCAACTAAGTCCTTCAAATTTAAATGTAGGTTTGATTGCAATCAAGGAATATCTGTCGATCATGTCCAGCTTGTATATCAATTCCCAGAAAGTAAATTGCAAGACAATCAACATACAAAACTGAAATTGTCCTTCACTTGGACCTGATTCATCTACCAAGTGTTTGCTTTTATTATTTATAAGAAAAAGAAGTGAAATTGCTGTCTTGGAACGAGAGCTCTGACCCAATTTCGGGATGTCTTTAGCAAAACAGGTCGTTGGGGCAATCGGGGTCGAAATCGCTGATTCGATAGCTTCTTGCCTCAGTCCCTTGAATGTTGGGGGTCAAACCAATGGGCATATATATACACACACTCACACTTATAAACACTGATTTCGTACATTGTTCAACCCTCTACAGGATTACTTTCACTTAGTTTAAACATGAAGTATTTTTGTGCTATCGCTGTGGTGCTGTGTGCCTTGGGTAAGTTTTCCAGTTCTAGAATGAACTGTGTTCTCAGATACGAATAGATATTGACTGTAATTTTAAACATGAATATGAATTATATTGGTTTACTTGTTAAGAATTCAATTGGTTCTTTTACAAATTGCTTGAATTAGAAAAGTTCGGTATGACCGTTTAGTTAATGTGACATTCTAACAAAATACACATACATATTTGTATAATAAATAATTTTTCTTTGAATGGAAAAAATTTAGTTTAAAGATAATGAAAAGTTGTTTTTTTTAAGTTATTCAAAAAGTAGAGAACAAAAGAGAGGGAGAACAAAGTGTTATTTGAGCTTAGGTGAAATAGTTTCGCCGTTCATATATTCCATTATGTGGAAAGCCTTTGGGTAGCTCTAATACGATGTGCATCCAATTAAAACAAAACTATTTTAATAAACAAGTAAATTCCAGAAAAACTGTGGAAATGAATAAAAACAGGAGAAAAGACAACGAGCCAGATGAAAATAGATAAATAAGATGTAAAAGGATGGGAGAAAGTGAGAGAGAAAGAGAGAAAAAAATGTTATTTGAGCTTAGGTGAAATAGTTTGGCCGTTCATATATTCCATTATAAGGATAGCCTTTAGGTGGCTCTAATACGACGTTCATCCAATCAAAATAAAACTATTGTAATGAATAAGTTAATTAAAATTCTGCTTTTAGCGTTAATTTATAAATAGCAAAGCTCTTTAAAATGACAATTTTGTATTCATTATCATTTCAACACATTTATAGATTTATGTATATTTAACACGTTATTAGTATCCGTAAATATTAGTACAAACTTTTATACATTGAAATAAAATTGTTTTTCTTAAGAAGTTTTTCTAATGATAAGCAAACACATTCATATTGTAGATTAGTTTTAAAAAGTGAAATCGCAAGCTACTTTTAAATAATTAAATTTGATTTCAGAACTTTAAATAAATCAGTTTAAAGATAGGTAGTTAATAGTGATAAATTCTTATTTATGTATGTGTGTGTAGCTCCAAAATTATTCAAAACATATTTTTAAATCTTATTGTTATGTAAACAATTTCAATATTGCTATAAAAAACGTATTTATTTTCAACTGTATTTTAAATAATCGTAAGGGCATTTATCTTACCAACTTTCCCCAATAAATTTACTTCAAAATTAGTCTAGCCTCCATTTTATAACTCATTCTATTATTTAGTTATTATTTTTTACCGCTGCATGATTTATGTTTCTTTTATTGTAGATTACATTTTATTACTAATTTTGTGCTATTGAATGCCGTAGAAATTTGTCATTCATTTAATAAAAATAGCTATAAGTACATTTAAGTAAAAATGCGAAGCAGTTTAGATAAAATATTATGTTTATGTAAAAAAATGTAATTAATAACAAAAAAATCCGGGAAAAAAACATTATGAATATTTCCTAGCACGGGTAATATTTTATATGAGTCTGTAAAAAAATATAAATTTGCTATTTATTTTTACTAAATAACAACTATTTTCTACACGAAACAAACTTTCAAAACTAGCTGTCGATGTCTCATTATAATGATTAAAAATTATATTGAGATTAACAATGGTGTGCAACACATTGAGCCGATATACATATCTATCATAAAGTTGTATTATTAGAAATCCACAACACAAAGCAGAAACAAAAACAAATTTTAGGAATAATAAAACTAGACTTTTTTGTATATTTTCATGGCCTAGTTTAATGGTTACTAATTATATTTATTTCAATACTCCATTAGTGAAACTAATTGTTTTCACAGTTGGCATACTTGTCGAAAAAAAAAACTTGCTCTGCTTGAGCGCATTCACCTTTTCCATAAGTTTATTATTCCCGAATCTAGATATTTTTTTTCTATGCGAACATCTATACAAAGGCAATGTCCTTTCGCTTTGGGCTGGGGAAAAAGTCTAATTCCAGATTAGTGGGTCAGAGATGGCAGAAAAATCTTCATTAGGATTGTAATTGCAACATCAGTGAGAAAAACTTCCTCTGCCCAAATGTCTTGTTTGGGCTCACATAAATGTAACTGGCAATCAGATAAACGATTTCAGTAAAGTGAACAATCAGCAAAACATTTTCGGTCGATTAAATTGTAAATCAGCGAAATATTTTTAGTAAAAAAAATCAGGGATTTTTTTAGAAGCGGCCTTAGACATGTAAAGATATAGTATAATGCAATAAAGATTAATTTTAGTTTAGGTTCTTATATTGCCCTATAACAATTATAGTGTATTTGGATACCTATCGATGATATCGATATATCTTGATATCGAAACAGATATAAAGAGAGAATGCTCATGTGTGAAAACGTTTGCCGGTGCTATCTTTTAAACACTATCGAAACAAAGTCCTCATATATTAAAAAGTTCATTTATTTAATGCAAAACAGGTAAAACATAAATATTGTTGAAAATGTCAATTACGGTTTTGTCAAAGCAACATGTCTAAATATGTTTTTTCTCTTCTGCTTTCGTTTTCAATGAATCTGGGTTTATATAGTGATTATTATTTTGATTGCCTTTTCCAAAGAAGACATATCTCAAAATAGTATCACATACAGAAAGAGAGGACTGATTTAAGAAAAATAAGTTTCATTTAATGGGATATCATTCCTCATGTGAACCAGTTTTTATTGCCCAACAGGTTCTATTTTAATGGTGAAGTAGTGAAAGCATCTTGTCTGTCTTCTGATAACTCAGGTGTTTGAACCCTGTGCATATGCAAGTGCTCTGAAATAGATATCGAGGAAAATGAATAATATTTTTTTAACAAAACGAATCAGGGCAGTCTAATGAAGTACAACAGTTAAATTATGCTAAATCTGATGGTGGCAAAAATTAAATGTCAAAAATAGAACAGTCGGAATGCAAAAATAGAACAGTCGGAATTAAACGGGAAAGAAAAATATAGAGGATACACCCTTTTATATACAGATAAAAGTTGTATGAAATAAACAACGATATTTCTCTATAAAATGAATCACTGTAAATAATGATAGATTCCTATTACATTTTCTGAAACATTGCAAAAATTGGCCAAAACAAGACATGATAATTAAAAGAGTATCCTAAATATCTGATAATTAGTAACTTTGTTTAAAGTTACTAGTAAGTAGTTACTAGTACTTACAATTAAAAACTAAGCATACTAAAGTGGTAAAATCTTTACAAATATTAAATAATTAGAATAATCCACGGTTTTTGATAACCCTTTTCTTAGGTCTAAAAATTAAAAATTGCATGTTATGTAGAGTAAATTAGGTGCAATAACAAAACAACCATGCGTCGCTCAAAAAAGATTAGTTGTTGCTATTTTAAACGGGAATTACCTACCATCCGAATAACTAAATGAAATTCATTGTAATTGTTATCAAATGTAAGATAAATATTTTTTTCTCGTAATTTCACAAGGACATGATAAGTTTATAGTACGCTAAAAGTTTAAAGAAGCAAATGGGAAGACAAGTATAACCTAGATTTTAAATTGTGTATATGTTTAAAATTATCTGACGTAATTTTTTTTTGACAAAGCAAGAGATAAGAATACATTTTACAGTATATTTCTACAACCAATATTTTTACTGTTTGTTAGAAAAGTTTTCTAAGAGAAAAATGTCAAATTTTCCTCAAATCTAATATATTTAATAGTTAAAAATTTAAAAAAATATTCTTTATTCAATGTCAATAAAACAACCCAATTCAAATGTAATTCCTTAGACAAACACGACGACAACGCGTTTATAGCACCATAAATGTTCGGTCCCTTGATGTTATAATAACTTGTTTATAAACACAATTTTTAATTAACTTCACAGCTATGACTCTAAAAAAATACGTTTACATAATATCCAAAAAGGCCTTCCTAAAGATTCCTAAAGAAATTTTATTTTATTCTCTTTTTACTATTGAAATTTTATTTTATTCTCAAACGATGTGAAAAGTAGCCGAATTTGAAATTTATTTCCCACCTAAAAACATTATTGATCAAAGAAGAAGAAATTAAACTGCTTCTCATAGCACATAGGGTTAAAAATTATCTAATAGTTGTATTTTATAAATGTAATTTTCAAAATGAGCACATAATACGTCTTTTACATGATTTACTACACATAATATTCAACCTTGTTTTTGCGTTACTTTTTTATAACGTCAAAACTTCCCGGTTCCTTAAATGACGCTAAAACCGGGTTATACTAAACTGTATTTTTCCTCCTGCAGCTTACCAGGCATCTGCCCAGTCCTGCCATCTCCGTGAGGTGGACCTGTGCATTGCCACCATGATCTTCCACTACCAAGGCAGTGGAGTGCCAACAGACGAGAGCGGAGTTGAACAACTGTGCGAGTAAGTACAGTTGAAGGAACTATTTAGTACTCAGTAAGAAATAATTTGCAGTTTCAAATATTATTTAGTAAAAGGCAGATCTGTAACAGTTTCAGGAATTAATTAACATTAGCAAGTTCTTTTTAATAGTTGCAAGCACACTTTAGTAGTTTTAAGAAATGTTTAGTAACTAATTTTTTTTTTTTTTAGTTTTTGACGAAAACCAATTAACAGGACAATTTAATTGTAATTATTACTTATTAATAATTTTAATTATTACTTAGTGGTTTTAAAAGCAATATTGTAATTTCAAAAGCTATATTCCATAGTGCGGTTGTTAAAAGATCTTTAGTACTATTTAAAAGATATAGTTTTTAGCTAAAAAAACAAGTTATCGGTGCCTCATCTCCCGTTTTGTATATGGAGGGCAAAATAAATCACCTTTTCATGCGTATCGTGTGCATGTTATTCTATCGTGTCTAATGTAGGAATTCATAAAAGGCTTTTGGGTGATTCTCCCAAAAATGTATATGGAAAAAGAGATAGTAGTTTCAAGGCGGCAGTATTGATCAAAAACTTGCAGGGCAAAACTCCTAACTCAAAATATAGTTCTTTTTATAATAAAAAGAATATTGCTTATCTTATAAATTTATTTTGAGCAGTAAGCTTATTTTTAAAAATGTATATTCATTTAAAATGCTCCATAAGATCAGTCATGGTGTAGGGGACAATATATAGGGTGATATTTTGAGTACTTAAAGTTATCATGAGTAATATTTTGTCTATTTTTCTTTAAAAACCGAGTAAAGTTATATAAATACGTTAGATATTTAAATGTTATGCAAAATTTAAAAAATACAACCCTTCACTAATATATAACACCTTAAGGGACTCAAATTATTCACTTATGGGAGGATTACCATTTTTCCTTTTTTAACATTCTAGTCATCATTTGAATGCATCAATAAACTATTAAATTGTTGCAATTGATCCGAAAACATATGTGGAAACAATAGCTTTAAGAATTTTTTTTAAATAATGATTTCGATCTGATTGAATAATGATACTAGGAAACTTTAAATAGCTACTGGTAAATAAAAACGCACAAAAATATCCAAATGATAATTTACAATCTGCGTCAATCACCAATTGCTAAATCAAAATTACTCAATTACTTTTTTGACATTAAAATCTTTAATTTGTAACAAGTCAAATAACTTAGCGCACTCATACTAATAAGTAATTGTGAATAAAATACATTCATCCAGTTATACATATTTCGGTGGAATTTCGGTTAAAAAAGTACCCTGATATCCACAGATCCACCAATCCCCAAGTGTACCATAGTGTACTCATAATAATAAAAAGTTTTAAATATCAATTCATTTATTAATTTATACTTGGGAAAAATATTGGTTAAAATATACCCTACTCCCTACAGATCCATCGACGAGACCACTCAGTGCTTGGGTAACTTCACCAACAAGTGCATGACCCCAGTGCAAAGAGAAGTTCTTCAGCTGGTGTCCGAAGGATCTTTGCACACCGTCAAGGATTTCTGTTCTCCAGGATCTGAGCTCAGGGCCAGTACGTTTAATATTAATTCAAAGTTTAATAAATGTAAAAAGAACTTAAGACATTAATTCTGATTAGCCTAGTTACTTTAGTTTACTTCTGCTGTGGTTTAGTAATATGAGCCTTCTCAATAGCAAATGCTTCTAAAAATACTTTCAACTAATTTTGATTGAAAGCTTAACTGTTGTAAGCGAAGTTTGAAAAAACATATATAAAGAGTTTGATCTGCGAAAAAACTGCTAAAGCGCTATTGATTTTATGTTGAGGTTAAATCTGTATGAGTTTAAAAACGGCAGCTACTCATCCTTACATACTAGAAAAAAAAACCTTTCTTCACCTTCCTTTAAGTATAACAGGGTAAATTTAGTTAAGTTATTTATCAACAACTTTAATCAAATTATGAAAACCTTAGTTTCAATAAAACTGAACCATTTTTATTATTGGCGTTTTATGCATAAACAATTGCTTGTTATGGACGAATAGAATTTTTACTGATACGTTGTTCATTGCAGAGTTCTTGAAGCACGCCCGATGCCTGGGTGAGGTTCACGCTGAAGACAGCATGAGGGACTGTATGGTCGACATGCAAGTCACTGTAGAGACCGTCACCACCACCACTTTCGACAAACGAGTCGGAACTCTGTGCTGGTAAGTCAATTGCATAAGTTTGAGCTGAAGGCTTCCAACTTTCTATTTTTCGCCTCTGTACATTGCTTTATCACATGTCTAATGATTATTAAATAATAATTGATTTATTTATTAATTTGAGTGCATGTACTTCTGGTTTGGAATATTCCTTTGTAACATTTTGTCACAATTTTTGAAAATATCCTGAAAGATTAGATTCACGAATTGAAGGTTGGTTGCCCAATTTTAAAAAGATAAATGACCATGATACTGAGTCTAGGTACAAATTGTCATTGGAATCGTTTCCCAAATAATCTCTTAATTTCTTTAATGAGTATTATTGGTTTAGGGAGAAAATTGCCCAATTTTACCGAGAAACAAAATACGGGAAAATTTTTTTGGGGAAACCAAATCTATTCAGTTGTACAAAGTGCAACCTAGGGAAGACACCTAAGGACAACCTAGGAAACTGCCGAGCATTTGCTTGGATGTATTGTCTTAGCTCGGAAGGACCGTCTGCATAGCCCTTGTCTAGCTTTAGTTAGGTTGAAGGCAGACGTATTGATTGCATGATATGATCCACATCAGGTGTTAAGAAAGGGAACATTGTTGGTTCTATTTTTTTTTTATTTTGAACTTTTTATTCATTATTTGGAGGGTTCAGAATATAAGTGAACCAAGTTTACTTTTTATTATTTTCAAGTTAGCAGCTTAACTGCATGGATAAATGTAGACTTACAGTGCAATAATAAAAAAAAACTTGTTCATATAATATCTGCTAGGCAGTAGCTATGGAAAATATATTTAGAGATAATTTTGTTATAAAGTTTTAAGTTTAAACCTCAGCAGGACAAGGAAACTTTTTATGAACATGGTTCACTTGTATTCTGAGCCCTCCATTTATAATAGGGATTTTGGAGGCTTTTTATATTTGAAGGCTCTTTCCAAATGTATTTTTTTACTTCAAATTATCTATGCAAATAACTAAATGTATCTTGACTGTATTATTCAACAATAACAAATGATTGTTTTTTGATATTTTATTGATATAAATCTTATTTCATTCTCAGTGGATTCCGTCGCTTCCTCGAGTGCGGCGAGAAACTCACTGAACAGAAGTGCGGTCGCGAAGCCGTCGAGATGGGCCGAACCATCGCCGAGCTGGCCGTCACCGAACTCCCCAATGTCGTCTGCAACTCTTTCGACCCCAACAGCCAAGCTTGCCAGGCCCTCCTACCCCCCAGCGGCTCTACCCCCAAGGGCACCCAGTCTGCATCTCAGATGGCCAGACTTCTAGCCACCGCCCTCGGCAACTAAAGTCTGTTTTCACTTCGGGATTAGTTGCAGATTGTGGTCTGGAATCCTGAAGCATGGTATTGGGATCACAGTCTGCAATTATGGCATTGCTTCCGGTAAAGGGAAGTGGAGGGTTTGAGGACATGGCTGGAATGGGTTTAGGTTGGTCAACGAAAGAAGAACAATAAAATTGGATGATTTTTTTCTGTGGTAGATTGAGGAAGTTGTGTTGTTGGTAACCTATATAAAATTATGTGGAGCTTAAGATTTGGTAACAAAAATTGATGACCAGTACTTTACCTTTTTTTAATGAAATGTTTTATTACTTTTTAAAAATAATCTTAAAATAAGATTTATTTAAACTTCAATCGAATCTGCTTTCTCATTTTGTTTGGAATATTAGTTTCTAAAGAAAGAAAAACTATATATTTTCTTCTAGCTTATTAGTTTAACTCTAGTATTTAAGTTTTAGAAGGAAAATGAATATTGTTTTTTGTCCGTACACTAACAGAAACAATAGCTTTGTCCAATGATATGCTGTTGTACAAGGGCATTTTCTACATGTTTTCATATGTATTTTTGCATGACCCTTTCCGCTAAAACTCAAGTCTGAATTTAAATCATAACTGATGAAAATGAACAGTTTCTTTATTTTATTTTGTTTAGTTATTGATCTCATAAATTCTGAAAAATGTCTTCTACATTGTTCGGACATAAAAATTAAAAGAAAAAGCTTTTTACCTAATGTACTTTAATTAAATATTTGATGATTATGACTTTTATAAAAATAAGAAGTATTTTGTGATTTTTCATGTGAAAATACTTAAATATTTATTACAAATTGATGTTAATTAAAAGTTTTCAAAATTTTGAAAACTATTATATATTTGTGTGTTTAATAAAATTTTAAAACACTTTGAATTGTTTTCTTTTCACATGATGATTTAAATCCAGTGAAAGTCTCAAAGCGATAATTTAAACGAAAATACTATTTATAAATACTACTACTACTAATAAAATATTAATATTGGTGGTATAAGTCATTAGATATGCCATAATACAACAGTTTCGAAGTTAAAAAATAAACATTTGCGACATACTCTCAAATTCAGGTTCGCTATTTTTTTGTAAAAATTCTTTATTTTTAATGTTGAATTACAGTCCCTGGACAAATTATTAGACGCACTGTATTTTTTTAATAGTAATGTTATGTTTCTTAAGAGTTTTTATGCAATAATGGTATATTTAAACTACAATATTATTGATTTTTATTTAAAATAATTGTTGTAGACTACGTATTTGTATTTATTTTTAACATATGGCAACACTGTGTTGACAAAGTGATACATGAACGTAAACAAGTACAAACCTGTATCAGTCCTGTAATCACCATCCTCAAATGCAGGAGACAGTACAGTCTTGCATTGATGACATGCCGCGCAGAAAGCCTTGATAGCGGCTAAAGGTGGCTCAACTAAATATTGACTTTTACTAACATTATTTTCACTTTTCTTTAAAACTTAATAAACTTATGCTTTTCTAAATTAATGCTGTTTTATTTATGTCAAATAAATTGGTAATTGATTGGATAATATATAAATAAAAAACAAATCAATTTAAAATAATAAAACGGTACAAAATTACCCGGTTAATTAATATTTTTCATGAAATCTTGCAGTGCGTCTAATAATTTGTCCAGGGACTGTAATTTTAAAATAAACTTGGTTAACTTTTAATAAACTTTTTAATAATGTTGTGGATGCATTGCTAATGCATTTTTGCTGCGTCTTTGCAATCTCACAAATTTTTATAAAAAATAACACAATTTCACAATCTTTCTTCATTTTGCGGTTTTACTGAAAATGTTTTATTAATATTTTCGCAACAATGTAGCCGATTAATAACTTTAACAACTATTAACGGCAGCCGATTAATAACTTTATTTCTGAAATATGGTAGAAAGTACATTTGAAAGATAATTTTTATAATTTTGACTTTTGTAAGAGTTGTTTAATATTGTAGTTTAAATGTGAAAAATATGTAGCAATAAATTGTATTTATGAATGCTAACTAAAAATATTTTAAGATGATATTTATATCGTCAGTTTACGTTTTTCATTATGCTTTTTTTTAATATAAAAAATTATTTTTTACGTTAAATATCTATTTAATTATATGCTTTAGAAAAATAAGGTTTATTAAATTAAAAAAGTTTACTTTTTCAAAACAACTAAACTTATTACATGTTTTTGGATAAATTTTCATGCACCTTACCTAACTCTTGTTAAATTCTTCAACTAAGGAGATCACGATGTTTTTTTTTAACATCTAGCTACTCATTATCAAGATAAATGTATCATATTTCGAAATATGAGAACAAATTTAATCTAATAACATGTTTCTTAGACCTAACGAAATCATTTTTTATGCTACTGATACCTTTCAAGATTATAATTTACTCAGGTACTACGAAAATAACGATGCAAACGATATCCTACCTCCACTATAAGGTTCTGGAAGATACATGTTCGTTTAAGTGGATCTAATAGGCTGGTTACGACATTTTTGTTTCCTTTTTTTATGAAATCCAATTAGAGGAAGTGAGAGTGATGCTTGAGGCTTAATTTTTTTGTGTTGCATAAGTGGCAATAGCTGAATGAATGACATAAGCCCCCAAGGGTTTTGATCCTGAGAAAATTCCTTGCCAATCTCAATTTTTGTGCAATTCAAAGACTGCAGGTTTTGAAATAATTGGTTTATGTATTTGAACTGTAAGAATAAGTATATAGCACTGTTTTTTTTAATCTTTTTTAGTTAGTGCCTAAAATGAATATATTTGTTAAGGTTTTATCATTTTATTTGCTTCATTTTTATTTGTAGTAGTATGTTTGGAAAGGCTTGCCAAACGATATTACTAACAGAAACAAGTAAACGCATCTTACTTTACTGGTGATCCCATATTTATGGTGCAATGCTACACCATATAAAGGAGTAAATGTATGCCTCAAACTGGAGAAAGAGTACTCAAAAATCGAGTAAGATTAACATACAAAAAAGAGTAAGCTCACATCGTAAAACAGAGTGAGATTATACCGCAAAAAACAATAAATAAAATTGCCTCAAAATTTTCGACGGAATTTATATGCTTTAACAGTATCAAATTATAGATATTTAGAAGATATTCTTCTTACCCATTGACATAAGTCAACGCATCGTACAATTATTGCACATTCATTCATCTACAACTAAAGATTTTTAAACGTAAGTTATTGAAAAGTGCATAGAACTAAGCTATTTTGTATTTTATTAAAATTTTTCATGGATTTTTGTTGACACCGTTGATTTGAGAATGAGTCAGGGAACGTCGTAGAGTGATATAGTTGTTTTGATTAAATTAATACAGAAAATTAGCGTAAAATACTTTACAAGTGAAGCTAGTTTGTTTATCGGTTAATTGCATTTTACTTATGATACATAAGAAATAAACATATTAAAGGTTAGTATACCAAAAAATGATTACTTTCGAAACTTGATATTTTTGCTTTCCATATACATTTGAAAGTATTTTTAAGCTCCAAATAAGTTGATATTTTTCAAATAAATATTTTTTTTTCTAATTAATACTATGCATTACGTATATTTTAAAAATCATTTGAAAATGATATATCTATGTATTTTCGTATGTTCCAAATAAGTCCAATTTTTGTTTTACGAGCCGGGAACTGTTTCTGTTTATTATTGGATTCTGAAGCATCCACTTACATTGTAAATATGTTTAAATGTATATTAAGGGTATAGTTGCAAAACTAACATTCTCCAACTGAGATATAGGGTATGGTTTATTCGTGGTGTCTTCGTCCAATTGTATCTGAAATCATAAAAACTCGCCAATGAACAGGCCGGGTCCTATATAGCAGTATAGTATATCGCTTAAGGCTTATATAAATTATTATTTTTTATCTTTAGGAAACAGTGCTTGAAAAACTAATGCAGCATTACTGATTTAACTAAAGTAAGAAATTAATCTGAATTTATTATCTGAATCTGATAAAATATATACCTTTTTTCTTTCTTCTTCACCAAACAATCAAGACGTAAGTAAAACTAAGAGGAAGTAACAGAGTACAAACAGAATCTTGGCCTCTAGGTCAAAAATAAAACTACGTTTCCTTATGGACAGATGGACATATTATGTTTGTTGGAAATAATGTGTTTCATCAATATAGAAAAAAAACAACGCCCTACTTATAGACCCCATTGCAAGAAAAAAAAATCGAAAAATTAAATTATTCAGACCACTTTCCTTTTTGTTTCAAAGTAATGGAGCTATAAAGAATAAAATTTTTATTGCTTCCGTACGTACAACAACGTTGTAAGTGACATATTTGTAAAATAATGTTTTTAGGAATCGCTAAATTAAAAAAAAATGCTTGTCGATTGGAGTGTTTCCATAATGCATATAAATTTCCACATTTTAGTGAACGAAAAAGCGTGTCAGGAAATTTCTATGTGGATTAGATAACGTTTTGGACATTCAGTTTTTCATGTATATTATCTAACTCAAGGTTTTCCAATATAATGTTCTCGATGCTCAAATTTGAAATGCATATTCAAAACATTGTTAGAACACAATTATGTAATAAAAAAACTGGCAGATTTTATGTATAATCTATGTCTATTTTGTCTATAAAAATGGATTTAGTTGTGATATAAGTAGATGTATTATTATTGCTATTGTTTGTTTACGCAAGCAATATTTTTCGTTAAATATTCCTATCTCATTCATATAACTGATAGAACATTGTCAAGCAAAGACATAACGCAGTGTATTTACTAAGGATTAAAAGTTTATTTTATTCAGAGAAGTATCATGTTGGGTTAGATTTTTTTGTGTGTGGAATATTTACATGTTAAAGGGTACAATAATCGGTAAACTTCGTAAGAAATGGATCTTAGAATGTGTTTGTATTCTCCTTCTATTATTTAAGGTATTATTTTGTAAATTTTTTACATTAGATGCTTTCATTTAATTCATTTGAACGAAATGATACATCACCATATTAGACATGTTTGTGGCTAATTTATTCAAATGATAAAAAAAGAACTTAGAGCACCTTTATTTTTGTGATAAAGAAATATGATTATGAAAAATCAATTTAATATCATTTTAAAGAACTAATTTTCTGTTAATCATAGCTTATTGGTTCTTAGAATTATTTTTTAGTAAAATCGAGTTTTCTTTAATTATTGAATATAGTAACTTTAAATTATTTAATAGAATTCTTAGATATATATTTTGGTAAAATTGTGTTAAAATATTTTTGAAAATTTGTAAATTTTGTAACTTTAAGTTATACAGTTAAAAAAATTCTTATATATAAATGCGGTTTCCATTACTATGAAATGTTTTTTTTTACAAATTTCAGAGAATTAGGGTCTAAGAATGTGTGTTTGTTTTATTCCATTCAATTATAAGAAGAAAAATTCTCCACTCAATCAATGAGCAAATATAATCACATTTTTCATAAATAAATGATAAATATTTAAACAAAAATCCAATCTTATAATTTTAAAACAAAAAATACATCTTTTGCAATTGATAAAAAATACTCAATATAAACAAATTTGATAGCTTAACTGTTTGACGCAATGTTTTTGTTTTAAAAAATAAAGTTGCGTTGGATGAAATTCCTTATATTTACAGTTCAATTTTCAATTTGGTTAATGTACTTTACTGTAAACTATAGTTCAAGTTCATAAATAAGTTGATAAACAAGTTGATAAACTTTTAATTTGAATGCAAAATAAAATATTATATAACATAACACGACAATTTATAATTAATTTTCTTTCGACAATCATTTGTGCTTCCATCTACTGTCAAAATATAGAAATAGAATTTAACGTAACATTTTTTTAGACGAATTATCGTTTCGTAAAATGCAATTTCCCTTATTTGCTCCTACACAACGTTTAAAACGTAAAAAGTGGAAACTTTTGCAATGGCCACGTCCGTCAGTGTTTCTGCTTGTCATTCATTATCATAGTCCAAACAACAAAAATGCTACATATAGGTGTGATGTATAAAAAAAATCCACGCATCGAAACTAGAAGATATTGAGACTCTCAGACCAAAAATGAATTCAATGTACTTCATTTATTAAAAAAACTGCAAAATTTAAGTATAATTTAAATGGCAGAAAAAGTTAATTTTTACTTCAATTAAATAACCATTGTCAATTGTCACTCACAACAATCGCACGAGAAACTTTATCTGCATAAAATAAGCATTTAAAGGAGATTTATTTTTGTAATCTAACTCAGTTTCGTTTAGTAAACTTTTTACGACTCATTCACTATAAAATCAATTCGTTTTAATGTTTAAAAGTTTAGTATGGAAATAAAAAGCTGTAGTTGGCGCCATTTTAAGACTCGTGAATTTTGTGGGAGAATATTTCTAAGTAACAGTTTAAATTAAAAACCTACTTTAAAATTTCATTTAAAGTTTTAACAAGTTTTTTTAAAAAATATTTGCTTCTACATTCCTAAAAAAATCGAATTAGTGTGTATAAAAAATAAAATTATGAAAAAATAATGTTTACGATTATTTATTTTAATAAATGTGACTTTATTGAGTTTAAATAACCGATGTAATTTGTGGCGTACCAAGTACTTTTTAATATTTATAACTAGCAAATTTATACCCGTTCTTCGCACGGAATAAAAAAATATCAAATGAATTCCAAATATGTGTACCATATACCCTTATAGGATCATAAACTTATTATGTTTCCGCTCGTTATAAATTATAAATCCCGTTCATTGCTAAATTCCAAAATAAAAATACGCTATAAATGCACTCATAAATGTCATCACAATCCTCATAAATACATAAATCTTTTAGCTCATTGCGCGTTTTGGGGAATAATTTGGCGAGAAAAATAGATCTAGCTACCACAACCATTATAAGCTCTAACACAATGGACCTCGAACAACGACCAGCTTAAATTATTTATAAAGAATTGCCTATTTGAATTTTAGTTAATAATTTGCGAGTTTTCAACGTATTTGACAAAATAATGACATAAAACATAATAGCTCTAGTGCGATGGCTTTATTAACCATCATAGTCAGTAATAGCTAACTATACATTTATTGCTTAATAATGCATACATGCAGTCACAGAAAATCAATGAAAAAAAAGCATCAAATAACCACATGAAATCGGGAATGAGACTGGGAATACGTCACTTGAACATGTCAAATTTTTTTTCAAATAATGAATTTAGTTTCTGAAAGTAATGGCAAAAAATAAAATAAACATTGAATTTTAATGTTTTCGTTAAAGTTTTTTAATTTTTTCAGCCGATGGCATCAGAAAGAGAAAATGATCGATTAGCGAAAGTGTGTATTTTTCAGAAAATTCGAATTTCTTCAAAAATGGAACACAATATGAAAAACCTAAGCCTCAGGTGCACACGTTATATTAAAGGAATCTATCTTAAAAATTTCGAATTTCTGAGGGCAGTATAAGTAGGTCTTTTACGATCCGATGACAAACAGACACACAGACAGACTCCTTCTTTTATTATTATAGACAATGACCAACTCAATATTTAATTTATATTAGAAATATAATAAAAGTGGAAATTCAACTAATTAATTCATATACAATTTTACACAACTAACAACTTAAAGCTTGTTATAAAGGATTTTGTCTACCTTGATATTTTTATTACACCATATATGAATTGCAACAAGCTATATTAACTGCTTAAAGGAATTCAAAAGGGCCAACACAAAATGAAATATGTTTTATTCGGGTGTGGATTATGCATGAAAAAATATTTATAAAAGCACTTTTTATGAATAGGCCGGAAGGCAGCAGACAGGAATTGAGAATTTAATTCTTAATTGGTATAAAAGTGTTGTTTTTTACCTTCATAATTTTACTCTGGTATATTTAAGGAGTTACATTATTTGCTCAACTCGTTAGTACACATTGAAATAAATTTTAAAAAATGTAAATGAGGCTATCTTACACTATGTATTACAGAATTGATGAGTTGGGATTAATATTTGCTACGTATTATATTTTCAAATATATGTATTTATGAATTTGTGTTGATAAAAAATTTAAGATTAAATAATTTGTACATATCTGTCTTTTTTACATCCTGTCGCCATCTATGGATTACTCTTCAAATTAGAAGTTTCTAGTGTGCATTTTATTTCTTATGTAACGGACAATATTCCTAATGAACGAACGACTGTTACAATACTCGTTGAATTAGAAAAAAAACCTGGGAAATTGATGGACCATTTTTTGAACATTTCTTTATACTTAAAGTTTAAATACTGTTTTAACACTCCATCTTTTTAAACTTTATTGTTAGACCATTAAGTATAACAACAAAGTTTAAACTGACCAAGTGTTTTAAAAGTATTTAGTTTATGGACGTTGTATAAACAAAAAAATAAATTCTACTTTCTCTAAATAAAATCCCTTGACAATCCATGCTGTTAATAAAATTGCATACCTACTTTAAAAAAAAAAATGAATGCTTCATATTTTGTTATGTGTTTTGTTTGTGTGAATTTGTTATTTAGAAAAATTATATATTCTGAAAAACTTATCTAAATATATAATTTAAATCTTTATATTAAAATAGTTAAACCTTTTTTTAACACATAGACAAACTATATTTTTTTTCAGATTTCTATTTATTCGGATAAAGAGTGGGATAATGGTTAAGAATCTTTTTGAAAAATATTAGTTGATTTTTTTAATTAAAATATATTAAAAATAACAATAAAAGTAATGGATTTAATTCCATTAGTAATAAATTTAATTAATGGATTAGAATGAATGCATTTAAGAAATAAAAAAAAATTAAACTTGATTTAATCTCAATGGACAGTCAAAGAATGCAGAAATTATTAGATGATTTTTCAGCATACAATTATTAACTTTATCTTCAAAATACCCAATTAAAAACAATTTTAATTTTCATTTAAAAACTAATAATCAAAAACGAAATCTTTTAAACTATACAAAAGAAATGAAATAAAATGTATTTTATTCCCTTCTTCACACAAAATAATAGTTTAAAAAATCGGCAAAAGATTTTAAATATTACTTGAGCATAGTTCAATAAAAACTGCTGGTTGATTAGTTCATGACTTTTTTTGCCAAGTTTAATCAGTTCCTTTATACTCCAGGGCATCTAAAAATTAAACGATATCATAAAAAAAGGTAATTGATTTGGAGGTAAGATATCATGGAACTTAATTAATGGAATTCTCTGTGATTGAATCTGGGGACAATAATTGGAATTGAGTTTCTAATTAAGAAATCTTCTATTCGTTGACTAGATAGAGGAATAAATTACGAAAATAGTTAGAATATTTTTTTTCTTGATCAATTTACGTACATTAGATCGTTTTAAGTTTAGAGAAATTATTGAATAATAGTTTTTGTAATAGTTATGAAGTCAAAGGCTGAATTGAAAATGCCTGCATTCCAACTTTCTAAGTAAAAAAATCTTGGTATTTTTATAAAATTAGAATTTTATGGGTTAGGGAGTACAGTAGGCTCCTTCTTATACGGCCTTCGTTTAACCGGATATCCTCCTTAAGCGGCCGATTTCCCCCCCTCAAAAGTAGCTGAAAACAAAACCAAACGCGTGCTAATGGATAGTATTTATGCTTTAATACATTAAGAAAAATTATGTATTATTTAAACCGTGTATTTTTCAAAAGAAAACAATCTGTCAAATGTATATTCTATTTTAAATATCATTTCCGTTTAACGGTTTTTGCTCTTTACCGTCTCATTAAGGTAAGAAGGAGCTGTAATGCTATTTATTGTTGTGGTTTTTTTGTTCTTGTTATTCTTTTGTTAGTTGACATTTATGCCATTCCCCATTGAAAGTTCCAAAAGAACGCAATTCAAAACACACTTTACATTTCCATAGAAATGACTTCTTTCCATTGAAACACGACACAATTAAACACAGTCATAATTATTGAATAATAGTTTTTGTAAGAGTTATGAAGGCTGTTATGTTAAAGGCTGAATTGAATATTCCTGCATTCCAACTAGACGTAATTGAAAACTAATTTTGTAAAGATATTTTCACTTTCGTTTAAAAAATTAGAATTTTATGTATTTAAAGAAACGATTTCTATTGTTGATTTTGGATAAACTTTTTTTGTTGGTCCTAAACTTCTATATTTCTACTATTGCTCATTGAAAGTTCCAAAAGAAAGCAATTCAAAACACATTTAACATTTTCATAGAAATAGCTTCTATCTATTGATACGAGCCACAATCAAACGCAGTCCAACTCTCTGCAACGTAATTGGTGTAGCCCGATATATAACAGACATTCCAGCGATGAAAAACCCCAATCGGAGAACATCTACCACAAAGAGCCATCCTCTCTCTTAAAGAGAAATTATCTGACAAGAACTTCTAACAATAGAGCGCATTTAATTCCATATAATGACAATTTCCTTGATTTACAAGCGCCCCTCAAACCTGCCCCCCCTTCCCCTCCCCCCGTTTCCCATATATGAAGAATTTAGTGTAAGAACGTGCTAAGTGACATTTTTGAAAATATTGAGAATTTTGTGCCATTGAGCATAATACAAACTTCTTTAACAATAACAAGTTTCAACTTTTTCATAAACTTTAAGTTGAGTAATTTTTTTACTCTTTGCAAGTACCGTTTTCAACAGATCTGAGTGAAACTAAAATTTTAAAGCTAATTTTCTCGTTTTCACATTTTTGTCACTTAGCACGTTATTCCACTAAACGCTTCATATATGACATCAAAAGGAAGCCGGAAATGAACGAGAACAGAACTGATATGCAAATTGGATCCCCATGCGATTGTGGGTCTGATGAAATGATAGTGTTTATCATTTTGTGATAATGGAAAAGCCATTACTTTGGAAAAGGAGGACGCGTTTCGGGAGTTTGGAAACATTTTTTTGGATGCTTTTTGTTAAAAATTTTGTGGGAAAAAGGATTTCGGGTTCTTTTGAAAAATATCGTAATGAAATGGAAAAGATGGCGTATTAAATTTTGTGGTTGTACTTGAAAGTCTTAAAAGTTTTTTTTTCAAAGCATTGATGCGGCAAAAGTAAAGCTGCTTGACGTGGTGTAGAAGTATCAAATACGAATAAAGAATGGAATTTTGTAGCTTCAAATGTATAATCTAATTTATACCTGGTTATTAAATTGGTTGTATAAATATATTATCAAAATGTTTTTATTATTATTATTGTGAAGCTACACACGTTTAGATTTGCCAATGATAAATAAAATAATCCAATTTTCGTAAGCTTGTGTGCTACTTTATTTGGCATGCCAAAACTTAAAAATTTCTGAGAAAGAATAAATTCCGTAGCTTTAATCTGCTACAATTTTGAATAATGAATTCAAGATTCCTAAGTATACGCTATATTAAAGTACTGAAGATATCTTCGTGAACACAGCAAAAAAAAGACCAAGTATTGTAACTTTTGTATAGATATTTTTGTAGCATATACATAAGAACTTACTGAAAACGTTTATGTCCGTAGATGAAGTAATATTTATATTAAAAACATTTATACAAAGTGATCTAGCATAATCTATGACCAAAATATACTATTTAATAGATTTTAATGATTACGATTTGTATTTATAGATGACAGACCATGTTGTCACATAGTAATGAAATGCAACACAAATTGTACAAAATCCTATCTATATTTCAAGTTTTACCCTGAAGCATAACTTTGGCCAAGGGTTACCCCATTAAAATTTGTTAATATATTTAATCACTGTTTTTCATTTTAAAGCAAGGCTATCTTAAAGTGTTGTTAAACAATTAGTCAAGTACAAATTTAGAAGATAGGTTTCATGCTTTTGCCAAAGTTACCTTTTTGTCCAAAACTGCCCCAGTATTTGGTATTTTACTTCGTACTATCAGATAAGGCCGAACATCGTTGGTTCAATCGATTTTAATTGGTGCATCGGTCAGCGTTATAATCACGTAATTAAATCTTCGGATGAGGCCTGGCCATTAAAACATACGTGATAAGATTTCCTACCTCATTCCAAACCAAAGATATGTTATACAGGAAGTTTGTCCAAGCCTCGTTTTACGCGTGGTTATAAAGATTTGTCGAGATAGATTCAACGAATCTGGGTCTATCACTTCCTTTTCAATCAAGCCATTTCAATCTGATTACTTAATAAGATAATCCTGATCATTAACACGCAGTATATAGTAGTGTGAGGTTTAAAGTGTATGTTTAACGGAGGGTTGTTAGAATATATCTGTTTAGATTATTAGTTAGAATAGGTTTTAAATGACCATCATGTGCTTTGTTATCGATAGACAACCCTGCTTGTTTGGTAATTTCCCTAAAATTTCTGTACGTTATTCACTTAGGACAGTCCAGAGTCTTGTGTTTTGAATTTTAATCTTCCATAACCCCCAAAACCCTATATTCGTCATTTTTTATATTTAATTTTTTATTAGTTAAATAGTATTATTATGTTATTAAATAATGAAAATATATATTTTTTCATATACTATATATATACTATATAACTGTATTAATTCAATAGTTACATAATGTATATATATTGAGTATGTAACTAATAGTATATATATTAAATTATTATAATTAATATATTTAGATTAATATACTAATCATATTATTATAATTATTTACATTAGATAAGATATTTTTAATTCAGTTTATATATAGTAATAAATATAGTTATACTTAATTATTAATGAGTAGATATTATATATTTGATATATATTTTTGTACTATATTAGCTAAGTTATAATAAATATCAATTATTACTGATCTCTTTTGAAACTATATCAAATATAATGTCGATTGTGTTACTATGTGAAAACCTTGTGATTACAAGACTGCCGTTAGTATTGTCTAGAATTTTTTTAGTGAAAATAAAGTAGCACGAGTTTTGTATTCACTGTCCGTGGCAAAGCCAACATTTTTAAAGTAAAATTTTAATGAGAAAATTAATTGTATGATCCGGACCTATGTTATAGTTTCAATGTTGTATGTAAGTGTAACACAAATCTTAGGTTTCAAAGACTTTCATCGATATTTTTTTCGAGTTTTTTTCGCGTCAAATGATTCGTTTTCAGAGTATTCACTCTGTTATGCACTTATAATGTCATACTGCACTAACAGCTGTTAAATTCTGCCTTCGAATAAGAGGTGGTAATGCTGACAAAAGTTATATGAAAATACTTAAGCAATTCGTTTTACAGTGAAATATAAATAACTGAAATTTTACCTTACAGTATGGTGAAAGCCAAAACCTTTTTTTTAAGGGTAAAAGCTTACGCCCAATACCTGGAGGTAGTATATGCTTCCAGGAGTAAGGTAACGATAGCAAATGTTTTACAGTGTCGTTATATTAATATATTGTTCTCATTGCACATGATCCTACTTTTATATACTTATAAACTTTTTCATCACTTTTCTGACTTGTGAAATAATTCCAGTGCTTCAACGTAATCAGTTTTGTAACTAAGTTTTCATTTGGTTTTTGTAATTAATTGTTCAAAACGAAATTAAATGATTTTTTTAAACAATTTCTTATTTCTCCTCTCATTTTCTATTTTAACCAAAAAAATGTTGAAAATCGCATTATTGTACCAATAAACATAACAATAAGAAATAAAAAAAACAGTTATTTTTTTTATAATAATTAAGTAATTTTTATAAAAATTTAAAGTAAATTTTAATAATAATAAAATAAGGAGACTTTCATTGTTTTAAATTCGGTTAATTGTAACAAAGAATGTCAACAATTTAAATAAAATATTCCATAAATTTCATTCACTACCTTCAGACTGTGTGTACTAAGAACATTTTTATTATTTCTTATAGAAAATATGAAAAATTTGAATAAAATATGTATTCTATCTTTCTATGTAAAAACTATTGTTGCATTTAAATTACAATAGCTTTCAACTGGTGAGACTTCCTTCTTAAATGTATATGTTTTATATTTAAAATGGCACCATTTCTTATTAGAGATTTTACTTGTTAACTGTATTTACACTTGTGCTTAAGACCTCCGTTGAATATGGATTAGAGAGATAATTGCATCTATACTAAGGATGTCATGAATGTATAATTTTATAGAGAACATAAAATGTCAACATAATTTTCCACAATATAAAATACTAAAATTACACTTTTTTATAAATATTTTTGTTACGAGCTGTGTCATATACGTATTGTAATTCCTAATGATATTTAAAAAATTATTAATATTTAAAGATGATTATTTATTAATAGAAACATAAATCCATAAATCTAAACTAAATTCAAAGCTGGTAAGTTTTCTTTTTCTGATTAAATAAATTATTCTACATTTATAAAGTGGATAAACTGTGTTTAATTTTTTTCTTGTAGCTAAAAAAAGAAATTGGATACAATATTTCATTTATATGCTGTCAGTTGTACATTGTATAAATTTATTCTTAACAAAATAATTTAAAAATCCTGTTCATTTTAAAGAATAACAAATTAGCTTAGAATATAAATTTTAACTGTTACTTTTTTCTAAATTACTGAGTACTTATACTATCTACTTAGTATACTATCTACTACTTATACCATCTACTTAGTACTTATTTTATCCTTAACACTTTCTTAAAATATTCAGACAAATGCCAACGAATATATTTGCTCGACATAAAATATACTTGCATTAAAATGTAGTAGAAAAATTTGACACGATATCTAATTATTTTTTCATGGTTTTGTTTCCTTGATGATAATTCTTTTTTGGTTTTTAGAATTTAGTGAGAAAAATAAGTTATATTTTTCAGTTTATTCACATCTTTGTTTAAATCCTAAATTTATTGTAACTGTTATTAATTTTAATAACTGTTTTCTTATGCAAAGGCAATATCGCATTGGATTAGGAGTAGTTAAATCTTCAAAATGACTTGTATTTTATAATGGGTAAAACCAGGATGTATCCAAATGGGTTAATTTATTTAACTGACATACGGGCCTTATTAAAATCTGTACTTGAGCATTCATACGCTAGTATTAAAAAAAAGATAACATCAAAAAAATATTGAAAACCGAGCCGTTCCAGTGCTGCCTTGGTCTGTAGTTAAATGCAGTCTAATTATTTGCTCAACTTATAAAAAAACCCAGAACTTGATAAATATAAAAATAAAGAACATTAGTTCATTCTCACCCCTTTTAAATGTCACAAAATCAATTTTTATGATGATAGACCACTTCTTATATATCCGAAAGTGAAATATGTTCAACATGTATCTACCTATTTCCCAATTAAAAGTAATCATAAATAACCAACCGTTAATTGATTGATATTGTTATTTTGTTTAGAAAACAAACAAATAAATATTCTTGACACTAGTGAAGTTACATAATATACTGAAATTTATATAACATGTATATTTTACATCGATGTCTCAAAATAAAACCTATCAAACAAAACCTATCAAAGAAAGAAAAAAACCATCAGCACCCACAAACAAATAAAAAAAAAATCCTAACCCAATAGACCAGATCTTTGCGGCCAAGATAAACTTTCAGCTACCACTGTGATTTCATGACAAAAAAGGAAACAATTATTCAGGGGGAAGGGTCAACACAAGCGATAATTGAAAACCCACACGGGCACTTCCGTTTCACATTACCACCCGAGAAACCCCTTTGGGGAAGAACTTTGTGGCTATAAGTAAATTCAGGGTTCTTGGACAAAGAGCAAAACTAGGAATACCAGGGAGGCTAGAATTAGCTTAAGGTGCTGTCAAATTAAAAGCAAAAAACAGTTTTACGAGTGAAATCATGATAGCTTCTGTGATACAGTACACTCAGAAAAAAACTTGTGTTCAAATATTAAAGGTGGAATATAAGTATTGTGTAAAAATTACAAATGTGCAACATTAAAAAATTTTAAAACAAGAATTGTGTTGATGACATACGAACACAAGTTTCTTTTGTTCCAACACAACTGACGATCGCGAGATTATTATATCCATGCGCAATAGCCATATAAAAGGAAAAAACTGTAGATATATGTAAATCTTTAGTATATATATAGCTATGTAAGCATTTATTCTAAACAATAAAGAGCAGAGACTGAACTACATTGATTCCTAAGGCATGGAAAAGGATGTTACGTATAGAAATCTCATTGGACGCACGTATTGTGGTTTGTTTAACGACACCTAATTGGTTTGTTGATGTTCATAAAATAAGGCTTCACTTATTTCAATCCAAGCATCTTTGCCCCATTCAAACCTCCACTGGAGCATATTTTCGGATCCCGAATCTTCCTTAACGAAGAATAAGGAAAATTAGATTTCGGTTCGAATTGTAACCGAACGCTGGGTTCCTAACTCGATTTACATAGTATTTTGTTCTTTGTCCGGGATTCTTTGGGGATGTCCAGGTAGACATAGTAATGAGGACAAAGACCCAT